>DWLH01000717.1:0-17247 GCA_018249795.1 Heliconius telesiphe telesiphe
TCAATCGATCACGTTCAATCGGATGGACGTTGTAATGGATTTGCCAAGACTTTATCTACTTTTGATAGAGCAGTGCGAATATTTGAATATGAAACATGGACTAAGGGTGAGATTAAATAAATAGGCATTATAGAAAATAAATGTAATAGTTCCCTATATTTAATATTTAATTTCCTCGCTCTGGTGTAGAGACAAAGCGCGGCGTTAAGTTCTGCCATTCAACATGCAATGCCTCCAGAATTTCGCGGTAAACAGAGTATTTCAGCGCAAGGTTCCCCCTGCCTACCCTGCTGATTGCGGGATACGTAAAGGTGACTACTAATTCTAATAAATTATTGGGTTTATTTTTCCTTTCTCTATTTTTATGTAGTTAGACTTTTTAATTTTCAATAATCAATATTATATTTTACAAAATATCTTATATTTTTCAGATAATCATAAGCAGCTTTACTTTTCTTCTGGATATGGTGATGATGACGAATTTGTTAATAAGATTAGCAATGGGAACATTGGTTAGCAATTTTAGTTTTTATAAATCGTCGTAGTCTTTACTGCTTTTTCCCCTAGAGAGAACCCAGTACCAATATACTGCGTCCCCTATTTTCCGACCAATTTACTAGATATTCTGCCGCACTCTGTCTGCGAGGATATCGAAATATATATAATCCTTCCTTCGGTTGGGAATCAAACCCACAAATATTGCGTATATTAATCAAAATAGACTAATAATGCAGCGTTCGTTAGATATTCCGCTTCTCGTTATTATAAATGTGTACCCAATTCACCACGGTTTTGTTGATTTTGAAATGTTGCAGCCACCAAATTACCAAAAAATTTTTGCATAGTTGTTTTTTTTTGAGTTGCTGTACGCCACAGACTTGATCGTCCGTGCCTTTCTTGTTCCTGCGTTTTTATTGATTAAATTTTTGTTTTGTAAAGTGTGAAGTGAACATTAATCGGTTTATGTTCACTAAAATAGCTAGTAGGGCGCCCCTTCATCAATAAAAATTAGATGTTATGGTGTTTTAACGGTTAGAAGAGTCCTTCTTAAGGAAAGGTTTGATACGGTTACTAATACAGTACAATTACTTTTCAGACACGGGTTTAAAGTCTTAAGCTCAGTACATTCGACGTTCTTTTTTTAGAAAAAAATACACATTTTTACTTTTAGGCTATATCCCCCAGGGTACGTAGAGGGAATCTTGTTCTAAGACACTCTGCCTCTCCCTTTGCGTCCAATTTCCGTGATATTTCGTATTTAGTGGCGGAACCTAAGGATGCGATCGTCTCGTTGCCAGAGCGAGGACAAAATAATTAATTTCCCCGAGAGGAAGTCAAAACCACAACCGTTTTTGCCGGCTTAGAATAAGATAGGAGAGTTACATCGCCAGCAATGGCAACACGCATGGGCAAACTCGACCAGATTATTGCTACCTCCGGCAATTAAAAAATAAAGTCGAATTCAGGGGACGGCACAGTACCGCGCTACAGACAAGGTAACCCGTAAAGTATGCCTGCATACGCTTCACGGCAACTCTTACCACGCTTAACGTGGACTGTTCTAATATTAGGGGTCAACATTCCAACCTGAATGACGTTCACCACCATCTTAAGACAGCATGGCCGGCTTTTATTTCTGACGGAGACTCAGATTGCCCGACCGACCGACACAGACTATCTTCAATATCCCGGCTACAAAATAGAACATAATTTTATGCCTCATGTCGGGTTCACTGTGTTTGTAAGGGAGGACTTAAGTTTCCGTCGTCTTCCCAATTTTGAAAAGGCTGAAAGGCTGAGACCTGTCACCTATCTGGCTCTTTACAGATCCCCTCCAATGAGGTCGTGATACTTTATTTTAATGCGCACATTGCTAGTTGGCTTGGATCACGCACCATCGACCACGCGGGGAGTGCTGTTCGACCTTGCTGTGATGAATGGATTGCCAGTGCCGTAATAATCTTGTATTCTGAGTTGAGGCATCCCTCGTGAATGTTGCCATATGGAGTAAGAGGAACTTGGTACAATTTAACCCCAAGAAGACGCAAATTTGCCCGTTATTATGCCCTAATTCTCTAACCGTACAGCACGTAATAAACTTAAATACCATCTACACCATCTGGATACATGGCACGCCACTGTGCCACGGTTTCCGTTTCGTAGAAGTAAGTTTCCTTCTACGCGTCATGCAAATGTGGCGAAATGGCCTACTTGCGGCAGAGTTTCTAGGTCGATGCGACCTGGGTACCTTCACAAAACGCGTCTGTGTCCACCTCAAAAGCCGGTAACGCATCTGTAGCTTTGGTGTGTGACATGGGATTGTGAACGGCGGTGATCACTTACCGTACGCTCACGAACTCTCGTTTGCCTTGTCCTTTTACATAAAAAAATAACGTTCGAATTAGTCAGATAGGAGAAGGCCATAAAAATTATTTACCAATATTTTAGGATATACCTCAAAACACTGGAAACATTCCCATAATATCAACAGCTGTACGCATCATCAGCTGTTCTTTAATCATAATCACCGGCATCTACAGATGCGAGCAGAGTTACAGACAAAACGAGAGGATTTTACGATTAATCGACTATTTGATATTACTTAAGAGGATACGTGAGTTATTATTTAATTATACATTATTTTTATATTATTATTGTAACTAGACAGTGACTATTTCCAGTTTTGGTGGGCAGATATGTTTTTCTGCGGCATTTTTCTTTTCAGCTTTAGGTACGCAGAGGGAACCTGGTGTTATACACTACCTACCTACGTTCTCCACATATTGCCGAAATCTCCAGCCATTTTGCGTTGAGTGGCAGAACTCAACGACGCGCTGTGCCTTTTTATTAGAGTTAGCAAAACGAAAGTAATTCATTCCTACGTATAGGAATCGAATTCATAACTGTCGCGCTTACAGTCATTGAAAAATAATAAAATGAAACCCATTAAGTATATCTCAATATTTTATATCGTTTGCTTTCAACTTTGTTTCAGCTTATGAAGTTCGTGAAAATTTGAAGGAACTAAAGAATTTGCTTCTCACAAAAGCGGTGAGGTACCACGCTATGAACTTTTACAAGCTGGAATATTCAACTTTAATGACAATATCGTCAGTTATCGTTACTTATACTATAATATTGTTGCAGAGTATTAAATAAAATGTTTATAATTTAATCGTAAATTTAAAGTATTTTTTTAGCGTCACGCTGTATCCCGCGCATAACAGGGTAGGCAGAGGGAACCTAGGAGACACTCCATTTCCCATTTTCAGCCACATGGCTGTGTTGTGCCCTGCGCCACAACTAGTCTTATAATATTAATTAAAAAAAATATTTAGAAAAATAAAACAAGCAATATACATTTAATTATTTATTTATTTAAATCAACTTTATTCCTCTAATTACAATTAAAGGTAAAAAAATAAAAACTAGGCTGCATATTTGCGATAAAAACTGTTCTATTAAAAAGTCACAATCTATTTATAATGTAACACACATACTGTTTTTCAGCATAAAAGAGAATATTTAATATATATATGTAGGCAGAAGGAACTTAGTGTTAAGACACTCCGTTCTCCACTCTCTGATCCAAATAATAAAATAAAAAATTATACTGTGCAAACTCTAAATAACGTCACTATACAAATCCTTGAGATCAGTCGTGGCGCAGGAGCACAAAGTGTGACTGTAAACGCGACTGGTTGTGGGTTCGATCCCAATCGAGGAAATGAAATATTCACTTAAATTTCCATACCCAATAAGAGTTTAATTAAAAATAAATATATTTGATATTATTTATAATTTTATAAAAAATAATAGATTTCTCTCTTTCTCTCTCTCTCTCTTTGACGGCTACTCCTTATAATGCCCTAAAAAGTACAGTCCCTTTAGTGTCGTTGTTTAAAGTTTACATTGTATTTCTAAAATAACATCAGGTTACAACTAACATAACTCTTTATATGAAGAAAGTGGAGAAAAAGGTCACTATAAGTATTTATATTTAGGTATATCACCAAAACAACATATTTTCAAATAGATAATAAAGAAAACCAAAACCAAATTCTGGAAAAAATATAATAAAATGGTTTCAACTAAATCAACGAAAACTTTCAATTAGTTCTATATTGTATTTAAAGTCGTATAAATCAAAGTCATATCAAAATCGATAAAGTAAATACATAGATTAATGCAACAAAAACGAAATAAAATAAAAATTATTAAAATAACGAACATCCATTATTTTGGTTAGTTTACAATTTTTTAATTTTGATGTTTGACTAAGTATTTCTTTAGCTTCACGCTGTATCCCGCATATATAGTATATAACGGGGTTGGCAGAGAGAACCTAGTGCTAAGACACTCTGTTATCAACGCACCGCGCAGTTTTCCTGACATTGAGTGTCGAGTGGTGGAACTCAGCGCCTTGCCTTATTGGCAGAGCGAGAAGATAAAAATAAAACATTATTCAATTCACCAACCTTCGTGTTTAAAGTGTCGATCGCCTCTAAATAATTTCCATAATTTCTTTAAATTTTTTGCTAACTTTGATTTCATACGACCTAATAATTCGTTATCTTAGAACAAATACGATTTTAGCAAATAAAAAAACTGTATACAAATAAAATTTTTTTAGTTTCCCGTTGTATTCCAGAGGAAACCTGAGACCCTAATGTTAAAACACTTCGTTCCCATTAAGATACTTCCGTTCCCGACTTTTCGCTAAATTCTAGAAGCAATGCTTGTTCAGGGGGGAAACTCAACGGCGCCAAATAAAAAAAAATCATTCCCCTAGTGGGTATCGAACCCACTATCCGACGGAACCGAAAATAATTGCTACTAAAAAAAACGTCTTAATCTAAGATAACAACAGATAATTAAATATTATATTGTAAAATAAGTATAATGAAAAGTGGGAAATAAAGAGTTTTTTTATTATTATTTTATTTATTATTAAAATAATTAACTCTTTTGATGTTTTATCAAATGATATTCAAATAAAACAATTATATTTATTAATATTTTCTTTTATTTAAGACATAATAGGCACATATTAAATCTATCCGTCCTCCATTTTCTCCAAAGATATATTTCATATATTACATACTATCAACATAATTTTAACATTTTTAATATCCTATTCCACAGTTAGAAAAGAAAAAATATATTTTTTTGGATAATATATAAAAAAATTGAAAATTTATAAAAATATATGGAGATACTAGCAACATAAATATGTTGTAATAACCGTATAAGACCGCTACGTTCAATTTCTTATACGTATTCTAAAGAATGGAAAACCAAAAATGAGGCCGCCATGATTGTCTCCAATAGATATAAACGCACATAATCATTGTAGGTACAAAGCTTAAAAGTAAATCAATACAAGCACCCACGCGCGGCTTCGACTGCTTTAACTTAGTGTTATATTATAGCCAAATAATACAAAATATATAAGTAGTTTTTTTTGTTGAAAGTAGAACAAACATCTAATCTCATAAACTTTCACATTTTATAATATAAGGATGGATAGGATAGTATAGGATTTAAAATCGTATAGATTTCATTTTACTTAAAACATGCATCTAAATAACCCAGAAACAAAAAAAAATGGAGAAAACAGTGACATAGTAAAAAAATATATTATATCGAACAAAATACAAAGATCAAAACACATTTACCACTCATAAACTACAAAAACATTTTTTTCTTTCAATAAAACATTAAAAGCGTTCATTTTATTTTACACGAAAATTTTTAAATACCATTTTTTTTTTGATAAAACATCAAAAGCGTGTAATCTAATATAAGCTTTATTTCCATACAATTAGAGTTCATATTTGTTAGTTAGGTCTGTCAGTTCGCTGTCACTCAAGTTTTCAACCGCTTTACAGTGCGACAGCATGTTGTTTAACACTGAAAAATTAAAAAAATATATAGATATCAGTATAGTATTTGATTCCATTATGGTTGTGAGTTCGACGGTCGTTCGTGGGAATCATGTATATTTGAAAAATCTGCCGTGTATGTATAATGAAGCCTCTTAATACTAGGTTCCCTGTTCGAAAATGCCTTAAATTAAAAAATATCATAAAAGAATCTACACTCAGTAAAAAATTGTTCTTTATAAAAGTATTTGTAATAATAGTTTTTAATTCGTGGGTTTGATTCCCGCACAGAACAATTAATTATTTTCATTTCCCTGACTCGGTAACAAGACAAATCACGGCGTTGAGTTTCACCACCGAGCACAAATCTAAAATTGGACAATGCTAGGGTAACCAAGCATCATACTGCGAGACTGGGTTCCATTCGCCCTACCCTGCTATATATACAGGTGAAAGCGTCAGCGCTCCTTTTACGAGAACAGCATATAAGGTAAAATATTTTAAACCCATACCTAAAGAAATTAATCAAGATACCTCAACAGCTTAGACGTAGGATATTTTTTTTCATTTCACGATGTTTATCCATACCTGTATTTCGTGTAACGCAGTTACGCATAGACCAATAACGTAAACACATGCTACTACAAAAATACTACTAATGGTTAATCAACTTTGAACTTTGGATTGTATTTGGATCAACTTCGATTTCGGAATGAGGCGTGTGCGGCGGTTTCCCTTTGATAGGTTTATGTTTGCGTGCGTCGTTCTTGACAAATGGCGTTTTATTTTACAACGATAATTTTATTACTTATTTTGTTTGAAAAAAAACACTTTTTAATTTTTAGGAAAAAAGGCTTTTATATAATAGAATAGTTAAAACTGTGGTATCATTTAAAGTGGTGCTGAGAAAAACACTCTGTATATGTGGGATAGTGCGTGAAAATCAAAAAACTAACACTCACATTTCTTATCGTCGCTCGTTAAGAACATCGCCAATGCGGAGAATCTCTTCACTCTGCATAGTGACTTCAAATACGCAGTTATTGTTCTATGTCTAAATTTCTCCTTATTATTGTTTAAAGTGTATATAACTTCCGATAAAACATCACTTTCGAGAGCGTTCTCGAATATTGACGGTAGTTTTGATGGATTTATTATCTGTGAATGAATGAAATTTCATAAAATAAATATTTAAAATAAATAAATAAAATCAGCTTCACGCTGCATTCCGCATACAGCAAGGTAGGCAGAGAGTTGAGTGGCGGAACTCAGCGCCACGCTTTGTCTCGACACTAGAACACGAAGAAATGTAAACAAATATTTCATTTCCTCGAGTGGGGATCGAACCCACAACCAGTCGATTTTACAGTTACACTTTGGGCCCCTGCGCCACGACAAATAAATAATAAACATATTTGATGCCACCGTGGCGCTGTAGCACTGTATGTGACTGTAAAACGCGATGTGCGGTGTGGATTCAATTCTCATTAGGTAGCGCGGCGTTCAGTTCCGCCAACCTCAACACGCAATGTCACAAGAATTCGGCAGACAGTGTGCAACGGAGTGTCTCAACGTGCTTAGCCTCGTTACCAGAGCGAGGAAATAAAAATATCAAATATTTCATTTCTTTGAGTGGGAATGGAACCCACGACCTGTCGCGCTTCCAGTTGTACGCTTGCGCACCTACTCCTGCACCGCGACTGGCCTCTATTAACAAAAAAAAATTAACACGATGTTTGTTTCATAAAGTATTATTTTTAATAAAGTGACGTAAACGTTGCCATGGTAACGCGTATTGTACGCTCCAAAAGATCCTCCAGCAGGAGATAGTAGAAATAATAAATACTTACACTTAAATAATCACTTCTTGCATGATCATTCCCTTTCAAATACTTCCAATCTGACATGAACTGTACACTGTTCATAGGTGGTACAAGGTTCAAATCGTTTGGTATAATTTCATAGGGAATGTCATTTTTGTTTGAATCGTTATCATTGTTGTTTGTATCGTTATAGTTCGTCATTTCTAATATTTTCATTTTCTGCTTCTCTAAGAGGGTACGACCTAGTGGTATTTCTTGTATTGTGACGTGTTTTAGAGCTCTCTGCAAAAAGAAACAATCAAAATTAATAAATAATTTAAAGATAAATTATTAATAAATTATAAATAATAATTATAAATCCATTAAAGAAATCAAAAGAAACAACTATTTTAACTATTCTCAAAGAAAGAAATCATAAACTCCATAATCTTATTTTTCACTGCTTTCTCTGCTCTGGTCTGATGAACTGTACTGGTACTAATAAAATTTCAAATCAAAAAATAAAAATAAAACAGTGTTTTGGCACTAAATTATCTGAAAAGTTTCTCATTAAAGTCTATATTTTTTTTTGCTGTCTGCTGTCTGTACATAGAAGATATATAAGAAAACCTATTATTTCATTTATTAATGTAATAAAACCAGAAACAATGTTTTTTTATTTTATTTTGTGTGTTTGTATACAGTTTAAGCGATTTTAATTCAGTTTTCAATGTTGTGTAATGGCAAATTTCAATTAATATTTAAAGTTTGTGGTTTATAAATAAGAAAGTTATCACTACATATTATAAAACAAATTCGATTTCTGCTGTCTGTCCGTATGTGTTTAGATCTTTAAAACTTTTTAATAAATAGAGTGTCTTATAGTATAGTAGTATTTTTTAATAAATAGAGTGATTCAAGAAGAAGGTTTATATACGTATAATAACATCCGTTATATAGTAGAGAAATACTGTTATTTTTGAGGTTAGAAACCTCACTAACTAAGCGAAATATTTTTTTTTTTCGCTTTTGTTCGGTTAAGAGATAATTAAATAAATAGTTGTATTGTTTTATTGTTGTATTGTTATAAACAGTTGTATTGTTATAAACAGGCGTAGCCGTGATCTAGTGGTGACTAGTATCCTATAAATGCTTTCAAATTCATAAATAAAAGCTATCTGACTGTAAATGTAACGTTTGTAGACTCGATTCCCACTTAGAGAAATTGTTTATATACATTTTTTCCCCAACCTGGAAGAGAAAACTGAAATTATGCTGAATAAATTAACCTGACCTTAGATCTCAAGTGCGGTGGTTTCTTAACAGGTCGTATAACTGTTATATTTTCATTGTGACCGTTCCGCCATTTTTCCGCCGCGCTCATTTCTCTCTTTGTTTCCTCTATTTCGACTATTTTTGGTTGTGTTTTTGGTTTTACTATCGGTTTGGATTCGGTTGTCGGTGTGGTTACCGGTGAAGATTTTGATTTTGACTGTAAAATAGAACAATTAAAAAATTAAATTACAGTAATATATATATGAAAGCAATTTCAGTTTAAGTAGTTTAAATATTTATTGATACATAGTAGGGTCGGCGGTGGGAACCTGGGAATCTAGTACTTGCGCTCCAACTCTTTCCGCCGAATTCTGAAAGCATTACGTGTCCCACTCCGAGGGACGAATATAAAATATTTTTATTTCCTCGTTCTGGTAACAAGACAAAGTGCAGCGTTGAGTTCCACCACTCAACACACAATGGTTCGAAAATCGGGCGGTGCGTGAAGAACAAAGTGTCTTAAAAGTTTAAAGTTCTCCGATCCGACCCAGCTATATGTAAGATAAACATATAAAGCTAGAAAAAAATAAAAAAAAACAAAACTTACCCCTTTAGTACCCATTCTAGTTTTAATCGCCTCCAATTGCTTCCTAGCGGCCGCATTGTGAGGTTCCAGCTTCAGTACTTCGTTTAAATCGTGTGAAGCGGATCTTAGTGACCCAAGTCTCTCTCTGGCCGTGGCTCTACGTTGTAACGCTTTTACGTAGGTTGGGTCTAAGTTTAACGCTTGGGTACAGTCCGTTTCCGCTTGGTGTAAACTAAATAATTTATAAAACCAATGACAAATAGTTAAAAAACCAATACAACACGGTTAAGATCCATAAGAGTATCTAAATATATTTTCTGGGGGGGCGGGGCCTGCACTTTGAACAGATATTTTCATGTAAATGTTGTTTTTTTTTTTTTTTCATTTTTCGGGGCAAATTTTGTTGTAAGTAAAATTTTCTGTGGTGGACACCAGACCATTCTGGGGTGGACACGGCCGATCCGGCTCCCCCCCTTCCTATGAACATGCTAAGATCGGAAAAATATTGTACAAATCCAAAAAAAAAAATGGTTTAAACCAGTTTTCTTGTAGTCCTATTCTTCTCAGCAAGTATATGAGGTTAATACTATACAAATTTTGAATTGTCATTGGATACAAACCATTGTGCAAATTTTTCAATATATACGAGGCCGTTGTGGCGCATATCACTGTTAACTCAGCAGTTGTGGTTTAATTCCCACTCGAGAAAATAATATATTTAATATTTTAATTTCGCTCGCTCATGTAATACGTAAATCGCGGCGTTGAGTTTCGCCAAAAAAACCACCCGGCATTATTCCAACGTACCTTACTATCCCTAATCGCATTCCACTTTAATACCTAAATACTTAAATATAATCTCAAAAAAAAAATCAAGAACAGAGCCGAGTCACTAGTCACAACACCCACCTATCCTTCTTCAAGTAACAAAGTCCTCTGTTAGCATAATAAATGGCGTCATCCTTAACCAATTCTATTGCACGATTGTAACACGATATTGCTTCATCCCATTTCTCTTGTTTCACGAAATTATTACCCTGAAATCATATAAAAAAATAATAAATAAAATAGTTTCACGTTGTTACCCGTGAAGGCGGAGGGAACCTAGTTCGTTAAGACACTTTGTTCCCCATTCAACGTCCAATCTTCGAGACATTGCATGTCAATTCATTGCTCCAAGTGGGAATCGAACCCGTTTACAGTCAGACGCTGTTCCGCTGCGCCACGACGACTTCAAGAAAGAAATGTTATATTTTTATATCAAACTAGCTTTTACTCGCGGCTTCATATAGTAGTTCATAGTGTATGATCATGGCACGTTCTAAATGGGAGAGGTAGCTCTGACCGCAAAATGGAGAATGCGTAACGTTTTCGTTACGCATTCTCCATTTTGCGGTCTCGTCTTACGGGCGAGCGAACGAAAGTTGAAAAGGGGATATCAAGTCAGAGAAGATAGAAAGAGAAAGAGTCCTCTCGTATATTGCTGTAGGGACAAGAAAAAGGAGCACGAGCACTCATTTTCTTTCTATTATAGCTACGTACGTTTCGCAATGGAAAAAGTAATCAAATATCTAATAGGTCGTCTGGTCTAAAAGACATAGACAGGAAGCAGCAATTAAAATAATTAGTTCCTTCGAGTGGGAATCAAACTCATAACTATCGTGCTTACAATCATACGTAAATATGTGCGCCTCAACGACTTCTAAAAACTGTAATAAATAAAATTATATATTCCAATGAAAGAAATTGTGCTAAATAAAAATTATATAAGCATAGCTGCTGAATGACGTTTTTGAAGTAAAGTCCTTTTACTCTGTAAAATAAATATAAATATGCAACATAAAAATAAAATCAAAATATATGAATATACATAACAGTGTAAATAGAACGATCCTGGGGATTAGGTTCCCCAGGTTCGTTCTATTTACACTGTTAAATCTCTGCATGCCAATTAGGACACTTCCATTTTGTTCATCCTGTTCATTCATCCACTACTTTCTGTCGAATTCTGGAAGCATTGCGTGTTGAGTGGCGGAAGTGAAAGCCGCACATTGTCTCGTTAACAGAACAAGAAAATCAAAATATTAAATATTTCGTTTCCCCCGAATGGGATCTGAACCCACAACCTGTCTGGCTTTAGTCACATGTTTGTCCACCACGACTGGCCTCTATTTATCTTTAATCGTCTTAAAATAAACATAAAAAAGTAATATAAATGTCAGGTAACAGCCACTTAAGTCAATGGTTGTAGGTTCAATTCTAATACAAACATAACATAAAAAATCTAATAAAATCAGCTTCACACTGTATCCCACACGCAGCAGAGTAAGCAGAGGGAGCCTAGAGTTAAGACACTCCGCTTCCCAGATTCCGCCGAATTCGGGAAGCATTGTGTGTTAATTAGCAAAACTCCACACAACACCAGAGCAATGACATAAAAATATACAATATTTAATTTCTTCGAATGATATTTAATTTCTTCAAATGAGAATCGAACCCACAAACCACAGCCACAACCGCATCTAACATGAATGTCTTAAATACAAAGTGCATTCATTTTTGTTTTGTTGAAATTAATTTTTATTCAACACAATAATCATCATAATTTTTACTTGTGCCTGATATAAAAATTGAAGTACACATAAATAACTGTAATTTGTATAGCATTTCTGTTGTCTGTGTGTGTCATTTGTTTTTTTGTAAAAATTTTGTTTTTAATAAATAAATAAACTAAATATATAGCATTTCATTTAAAATTCACTATTGATTATAATAAAACTTAGAGAAATATTAAAGAATACTACAAAGAAATATTGGCTTAAATAAAACAAACCAACAGTAATCATTTAACTTAAGATTTAAATACAGTAAGTTTGTTACCAGTCTTTTTGTTGGAACTGTCACCAACTGGTTCAAAGTTAGTGTTAGTTTATGTTTGCATATTGAGATACAGAATATTTTCAGTTTATATTTTAAAATTCAATTGCTGCATCTGGTAATAAAATTAATTACGATAATCTTAGAAACCCTCTATTAATTGCAAATACAAGATTTTAGTTCAAAATTTAATTCCTGCATAATTTATTTTTTTAAGTCTTCTAAATATTATTTTATAATAGTTTATTCTCTCTGATGAAAAGTAATTTTTTTTTAGATACCACAAGATTGTTTTCTGGTGTCAATATGTGCAATTTTATAACATTTTTGAAAATATAATTATAAAAATCATTTTGTCAATATCCACAAATTTAAATCATAATTATATTAACTTATATTTATAAACTGATTGTAATAATTAATAATAATATTGCTTACAATTTATAAATTAATAAAATAATTTATGGTATTTTTGATACCCATAAATTGAACATGACCTATATAAATTAACCTTTTATATGAATTGTTTGCTTTTTATCTCACGGCTCTGAGAGTAGGGTACAGATGCAATGTCTTATTAAACAACCAAAAAGTGAAAAATAGTGTCTTAGCTACAGTTAATGTAGCAACAGTAGTAAATCATCACAGCCATCTCGAGCTAACTCAGTCACTACTGTAAAACAAATAAGGAAAACACATTTTCTTACCCTCTCTTTCTCATACTGTGCTTCTTCTCTTAGTTTCTCTAGTTTTGCAGGTTGACTCTTCTTGCTATCAAGGGACACGGGGCCCAGGTTTGCCATATCAACCTCTTCACATGCTTTGTCCTGTAAATTTGTATTTAATCTAATGAAACAACAACTTCAGAAAGTTTATTTAAAAGAAATAAAAATATGCAATTATTGATTTATATTGTTAAATTTACAGCTTCTATAGGAGTAATTATATATTATTTAAAAGACTATGTACTATAAATATATTATTAACAGAAAATAGAGGGAATTAAAAAATATACACATTTTTACAATGTTTTACACATAAATATATATAATTTACAGTTTATTACTATGGGTCCACTATATTTTAAATTCATTCAATAAATAAATGCTTATTTTCGGCATCAGTGCTGGAGTTTAAAATGCAAAAATATGTATACAATATACAATAAAACCTTGTACTTTTATATTGATGCAGTGTGCTTACAATCTAATTTAACAACGCAATATTAGATGCCAGGATACATTAAATAATCAATTTTGATGACAAATATTGGTAACAAACATAGTCCAGCACTGATGCTGACATTTTATATAGCACAATACATGCAGATACTTATTAAAAATAAAAGTATGTATTGATTACAAATCTGAATCTATGCATTGCTTATTTTCTACTAAAAAGTAAAGTTAACAAAGATAGGATTGGCTATTACTAAATTTACTGTACCCTGTTAAATGCAGCATATAAAAATGAAGAATTATTAGTTAATGAAACGAATTAAAATGTTAGTTTTAATAAAAAAAATAATTAAATTTTATTTGACATACCACATCAAACTTCTCCCAAGCAGTGTAATCAGATGATGTGATCCTTTTCTCTTGTTTTTTCTTGTTTTGAGGTCTTTCTTTCCTTTTGCTCCTCACTGGCGGTAGTTCCTATAGTTCCCAAAAGGTCTCAATATTAATATTCCTGATATCCTCAAGCAACGCCCCGATGTAATACAATAATAACAAAAAAAGACCGATACCGGTATGAAACAACATTTGCGATACTGATATTACTAAATACATACTGAATTACGAGTGAAACGACACTAATAGTACACCACTGCTATTTATTAAAGACACTAAGTTGAAATGTTATTGAGTTTAAACCTGCTCAAAGTCACCGTTAAGCGCGGCCTCTTTACGTTTCATCTCAATTTCCCAGTTTTGTAAGTCGGTTAGATACGTTTGCAAACTCTTAACATTGTCCCGAGCTTGCTTTTGTACATCAAAAGCTTTGTCCATTTTTATTAGCACGAAAAAAAAAGGATTTCTTTACCTGCTAAATCGATAGTAAGCAGTTGTCAACCTCAACTGTTTTCACGTTGTCATGGCGCTCGATGCGTTCGGAAATCTTTAAAGATTAAATTAAATTTTGTGTATTTATATGTAATTTAGAAGAAAAAATGAAAAATATTAAAGTTTTATTAAATTTACACACTTAATTATAAATTTTATTTGTGATTTACATAATATTAGATATTAAAATTTATCTAAATCTAAGTTAATGTAATATAACACGCATAGATGCCGCCACTAGTTTTGTAAAAAAAAAAATGGTGGTAAAAACAAAAAAAAAACCTAATTTATAAGATTAAAATATATTTATTATTTAGTAAATAATTAATTATTTAATTGGTCTGTAGCTTTGGTAAGTGCATTGAGTTCGAAATATTTTAAATATCATATATATTGTATAGATATTTTAAAACTATAATTTTCTACATTCTACAAATGTTATGTAAAATATATCGAGAAGTTAGAAATCAAGCGTATCATTAATCATCCTTTAAAAAGCAATAATGGACGCATTGGACTTAGCTCTTACATTTTGTAATCTAGATTTGTTAAACCCACACGAGAGTGATAAATCTATAACGTTTAAATTTTTATTGTACCATTTGTAAAGTATTAAGAGTTACGACTAAGTAGTGACTAACATATTGTGATATAACTTACTTATCTCACTTAATATATTTAAATACCTATAGGCTTTCAAAAGTTTTTACTGACTTTATAGTGACTGAGTGGTAATTACTATTAACTCATCTATTTGCTTATTGTTTAAGGTTCCTACACTTTATATTTGCTTATATGTTTATCAATTATATTGTTCAAAAATCCTATTTAATATGTTTAGATATCATAAAAGAATTTACCAATAATAAATTGTAACTAAATTTATGTGTTATATTAGTTGTGTAATGTTTGCCGTTGTTTGGCCGTATTCCGCCATTGGAACTTTTCAACCCTTCTGCAGATACACCAAACCACCACCACCAAAGGAAGTATTACCCTCAGCCTCATATCCTTGTTTATAGGCAGCGGTAGGCACTTAATATTAGATTATGTAGGACCTGCCAGCTCGTTTGCCTGGTCTTTTACAAAATAATATAAAATAAATGCAAATATTTATCAAAAATTAAAATAAATTAAATCAGCTTCACGCTGTATCCCGCACACAGCAGAGTAGGCAGAGGGAACTCAGTGTTAAGACGGCGGAGTGGCGGAACTCAACGCCGCACTTTGCCTCGACATCAGAGCGAAGAAATGAAAATATAAATGTAAATAAATATTTCATTTCCTCCACTGGGGATCAAATCCACAACCAGTCGATTTTACAGTCACACTTTGTGCCCCTGCGCCACGACTGGCATTCATCGATTGTCATTTATCGGTTGGAAATATTGAAAATTTTATACTATCACGCAAGAGCATCAATAAATATCGGTTTCTAAACAACACATAATATTTAACTATGATCTTACTACGTACTAATTACGTAAATACTTTACTGCTTACCAGCTACAATCTTAAGTCATTCGGCTATAAATATCCATTCGCATTCAAACAGATTATGTCAGGCTTAAGGCGATAATTTTCTACACCTAATTTGAAAACGGTGTTAGAAATATAATTTCATAATTTATACTAAGTAAAAACATAATATTGTTTTCACGGGTTTAATTTAAGAGCTATAAAGATCCAAGTGTTATACCCAGCTTTGTGTGTTGTATAGTGGAGTTACGGAGCTTAACGCCGCATTAACGTAGGCAGATAAACGCGATTTTTTAAGATATTCGATTCTGTAGTACAGTTTTTCAAAAATTAAAATAAATTAACACTCCGTTCCCCACTTTCTGCCGAATTTTTGGAGGCATTGCGTGTTGAGTGGCAGAACTCAATGCCGCACTTTGCCTCGACACCAGAGCGAAGAAATGGAAATATAAATTTAAGTAAATATTTCATCTCCTCGAGTGGGGATCGAACCCACAACCAGTCGATTTTACAGTCACACCCTCTGCCACTGCGCCACGACAGTTTTTCATTGAGTTTATCAATATTAGCTGGAATATTCTATCATGCTCTAAATCATCGTCTTTTTCTTAATTGTGCAATGAACTTTAAAACATAATTATTAAGAAACCTACCTAAATATCTGTCTTGAAAAGTTTCACTAAAGAAAAAGAAAATCACCTTCACGCTGTATCCCGCACACAGCAGGGTAGGCAGAGGTAATTTTTTAGTGTTAAGACACCGTCCGTTCCCCACTTTCTGGCGAAATCTGGAGGCATTGCGTGTTGAGTGGCAGAATTCAACGCCGCGCTTTGCCTCGACACCAGAGCGAAGAAATGGAAATATACATTTAAGTAAATATTTTATCTCCTCGAGTGGGGATCGAACCCACAACCAGTCGGTTTTAGAGTTACACTTTGTGTCTGCGCCAATAAAGTTCACTAAAATATCGTCCTAAATACTTTACGATATCTTAATAGTGTTATTTAGGATTATAAATGATCAATTGAGAACATCCTCTCTCGTAGCTTAATTGCACGCATGGAGTTCCAATTAGTATTATAATTTGTTTATTGTATTAGGTTCACGCTTTATTCCGTATAGATATAGAGGTAGAGAGAACCTAGTGTCATGGCACTCGAGGAGATGAAATATTTACTTAAATTTATATTTCCATTTCTTCGCTCTGGTGTCGAGGCTAAGCGCGGCGTTGAATTCTGCCACTCAACACGCAATGCCTCCAAAATTCGGCAGAAAGTGGG
>DWLH01000718.1:0-17242 GCA_018249795.1 Heliconius telesiphe telesiphe
ATCCGGTCGAGTCTGCCCATGCGTGTTGCCATTGCTGGCGACGTGACTCTACCACACGTACTTTAGTCGCCTCTTACGACACCACCAGTACCAGGATGATCCTATTCTAGGCCGGGATCACACGACAAAGTGGTTTATACAAGCAACAATTTTATAATAAACGTCGAATAAACGTCCCGATATGCGATTAATTTTACAAACTAAAATTATACATATTGACTGGCTGTGTCATATTCCTTTGGGATAGATTCCAATATTATTCAACGCAGTTATGCAGAACTATATCTAAATTTCAATTAGTGAATAATTCAAACTATTCTATATGTGAATGTATAATTGAAATATTGTTTGTCAATATAAATTAATGTATCCTAAGTTTATATTTACACAACAAATACTGAAGCCTCAATAACTATGGAACTGGTATGTATACTGGTAACTATATACTCTGATATATATATACTAGTGACCCAACTACACATTTCTTTTTTAGCCTCACGCTGTATCCCGCATAAAGCAGGATAGGCAGGGAAACCTGGGAACCTAATACTATGGCACTCCGTCCCCATTAACACATTTCCCACTTTCCGTTGAATTTTAAGGGCATTGCCCAGCTTTGCGTTGCTACCAGGGCGAGGAATTGAAAATATGTTTCAAGTATTTTATTTCGCTACGATGGTATCATACCCAATTTAAGATATTTTATTCGATTCGGTTCGGAACATTTTCGGTTCGTTACCTAAAATGTAAAATAAAACAATTAATATAATTCATATTTTCAAGAATTTTTAATAGCTTTATGTCATTTAATGAATTCCCTATATGCCGTTACTAACGCTACGACGGCGTTAGGTAGGAGGAAAATGCGTCGTTTCCGCCCGTCACTCGCCCACGGCGTTATATCCGGCGAGGCAATCATTTCAGTGACCAGTAATGTGTGATATATGATGTTAGAATGTTCCTGTAAATATTATAGTGATTATTATTTCCTTTGTTCAAGTATTCTCTCATTCCTACTATTTACATATGAGAAAATCTGTTTGTTTGTTCATTTATATTAGTGTAATCATATTATTTGTTAATGTATGCAGAAATGTCAAGTTAAAGTAATTTAGATTTTAAAGCATATAGTACCTTAGGAAAAGTTACTCTTTCCTACATAATAGTAAGCATCTCATACCGATAATTGATCATAACCACTGTATAATTCTGATACGTTTTTATTCGGCGATTCAAAAGTGTTAACAATAGTCTATTTAAATAAAGAATATTTTGAATTGAAATTTGAATTACTTGTCAAACCACAAGGCAGGGGTGTAATGATTCCAAGAGGTAGGTAGGTCTCCTAATATATCCACAAAGAGCTTGCTCATGGTGAAAACTGGATAGAGAAAAAATATATATAATATATTTAAAAATACATGCTTTTATTAATAATAGCTTCACGCTGTATCCCGCACACAGCAGTAGACAGAGGGAACCCAGTGTTAAGACACTCCGTTCCCCCACATGCCACTGAATTTTAGAAGCATTGCGTGTTGAATGATCCTTCATTCCTTCTAAAATTCTCAACTCAACTCAACGCCGCTCTTTACCTGTATAAATATTTCATTTAATCAAATGAGGATCGAATTCACAACCAGTCGCGCTTACAGTCATATTTTGTGCCCCTACGCCACGACTGGCTTCAAATATTATCAGGAAGCCGTGGTATATAATACATATATAGTGAATATAGTCATAATTCATTTTTCCGCTCTAGCGTCGACGCAAAACGCGACGTGGTATTTCGCCACTCAACACGAAATGCCTCCAGAATTTGGCGGAAAGTGCGGAACGGAGTGTTTTAACACTAAGCTCCTGGGTTCCCTCTGCCTACCCTATCATGTGTGGGATACAGCCTGATAAAAATATATATACATATATTATAAGCACATTATATTGCAATATGAAAGCCTATACAAATAAAAATTATTTACACATTTTATTTTAAGTCAATAAGTTAATTTATGTAATATAAATATACAAGCTTAACGATGAATTCTCGTTATTTTCAGCAGTGTAGAGTAAACGCGTCACTTCCTCTCGTCACGTCATCGCTCACGGCGTCATATCCGGTGAGGCAATCATTTCTATGAGCTATGATTTATGCATTTACTATACATATATAGCTTTAGTAATATTTTATATATGTACTTTACACATATGTTAGTGGTAGATTGTCATGGTAACTGTGACAAATACATACTTTTAACTTAGGTTCCATTTCAAATTATAATATATAAATTTTTAATGAACTTATGAATGTACAATTTGACCTGACATCAAAGTTTTTTTTAGTTCCTTATTAAACTTACAATATTAAAGTGAAAGTTGAAAAATTTTATTGTTACGAGAGGCACAGCACAGGCGTAAATATATATAAGGCGTTAAACAAATAAGTATTATTATTATCATACTTTGTGGCCAGCCGTGGCGAATAGGCAAAAACTTTGGCTGTAAGCACGACAGGTGTGTGTTCGATTTCCACTCGATGAAATGAAATATTCATAATTTATAATATTATCCCGCCTTCTAACAGTTAACAATATCCTCCTTACGTCGTTGCACAGTGCACAATTGTAGATTGTAATAGATTTAGGTTTATGAGCCTATTTATGTAATTAAAGTTATTGTCAA
The DNA here is from genome assembly GCA_018249795.1 of Heliconius telesiphe telesiphe. Taxonomy (NCBI): domain Eukaryota; kingdom Metazoa; phylum Arthropoda; class Insecta; order Lepidoptera; family Nymphalidae; genus Heliconius; species Heliconius telesiphe. The sequence continues at coordinate 2,680 of DWLH01000718.1, forward strand.
TAATTTTTATGTTAGCCTATAAATATATTTTTTAAAATAAACAAACACTTAACAGTTTGAATAAAAACATATTACGTGAATAAATACAAAGACTATGTTAAGTAGAAAATTCTTAAAGTAAAAAGCCGTGCCTTTTAATGAGAGTTTAAACTCAAATGACTGCTCAAGTATCCTCGAGGTCGAGTGAGATGAACTTATAAGATAAATTTTTTACAAGGATATTTCATAAAAACAAACAAGCTAGCTTTATGTTGCATGCATTCTTTATTATAAATCTCTAACAATTACACTTTAACAATATCATTCTATTATATAAAATAGATTTTTATAAAGTATACGATATAAAGATGTTAAGGCGTCATTTTATTCTCAAATTTGGGCTTGAATTTACTTTAAAACTACTTTACACCTGAACGTCGTTATGTCGTATAATATTAATTAATATAGCTAAGAGCTTCTATCGCCCGCCGCCCGTAGACTCTAGTGAGCTTTACCACGCACGACGCGACGACTTACTCACATCTACTCACTCCCGGATTTTAAAACTGTGATGGCATCTCAAATATCCATGTTATTAATAAGCTGTAAAAGCCAAATTTAATAAATATAAAACGTACAATGCATCTAACGCATTTAATTGAATAAAGAAAAATACTTTATTGTGTTAAATAATTTCTAAAATATTCCTTAATATTTTTTTTTTATTTTTGTAATTTGTCTCTAGTTCTCCTTCCTTCTTCGATAAATGGGCTATCCAATATAAAAATAATTTCTCAATTCGAATTAACTGGTATATGAATAGAGCGTTCAACAATACAACATTTTACTCTTTATAATATTACTTAGTATAAATAACATGCTTTATATTTTGATTATCAAGTTGTATACTCTAAACATAAAATGATGTTATTTTTTTTATCATTTGAGAGTTAGTGAGAGTGAGTCGAGGGTTGGTGAGCGAAGCGAGCGAAGAGACGAAGCCCCATATTATCGTATAAATAAATTTATTTAGAAAAAATATATATTTTTAAATTTTGTGGAAATTATGTTCACTTCTCAGTTTTACACTAAATAACTAATTAGTGATATGAGGCTAGTCGTGGCGCAGAGGCACAAAGTGTGACTGCAAAATCGACTGCTTGTGGGTTCGATCCCCACCCGATTAGATGAAATATTTATTTACATTTATATCTTCATTGCTTGGCTCTGGTGTCGAGGCAAAGCGCGGCGTTGAGTTCCGCCACTCAACACGCAATGCCTCCAGAACTTTGTGAAAAGTGGAGAACGGAGTGTCTTAACACTAGGTTCCTTTTGCCTACCCTGCTGTGTGCGGGATACAGCGTGAAGCTGATTATTTTTTTTTATTTTTAACTAATTAGTGTTATACACTAAGTCACAGTGCCGTGCAATCTTAAACGAGTCAAGAGTAGTTACTCCATTTCCACCTTCCACTCATGTTGAAATAATAAAGGAATAGATAGAAAATAAATAAAAATCAAACCCTCTTCAATCTTGAATAACATAATATAATATTCGTATTCTTAATAATATAATATACATATTATATTGAGATTTCACGTACTCAAATAAATATGTAAACAGTAAATATATGTTTAACCAAATTGAATAAAACGACAAATATTTTAAACGTGACCCGACGAGACTGATCTCATATTACACGAAAACAACCCATCTAGAGAATGTTCCAGAAACTATATCGATTGTTGAACATTTATAATAATCTATCTTCGTGACACTTGCGACCTACTCTACTCTACGGGATTTCATCGCTCACCTGGAATCTCTGGCACTGTCGTCAGAATTCCATTCCAATATCCATAAAATGAAATTATATTGCCCCTGAAACAATTTGGTATTATTTACAATAATAGTCAGGTCTTAACACTTTGCTTTATATAAGAGGTTAACATGTTCGAATAAAAAAGAAAATTAAAATAATTAAAAAAGAACCAAAATAAAATTTAAATGCTAAATAATAATAGTGATATTCGAAACAATGGCCCAGTTAAAATTCGATTGTAATATAAGCTTATAAATACAATATCAATTGTTTTCATACAATTTGTGAAACGTAAAATTAAATATAGTAGATATTTTTATTCCACTATAGGGTAAATTATATTGCAAAAGCAGTTGATCAATTTACATATTAAACGTGTATAAAATAAATGTGTGTATGTTAGTTTTACACTATTTAATAATCATTGAAAATTTACTATATATTTTTGAAATACGTACATTTACCAAGATGTCACAGCTCCTATTGGATTCAGTTGCAGTTCACAACAGTGGGTTTTACCGCATTATATATATTTTTTAAATTCCGTTAGTAATTCTAATTTAATAATTACAGTGGGGCTAGTCGTGGCGCAGCGGCACGAAGTGTGACTGTAAAACCGACTGGTTGTGGGTTCGATCCCCACTCGAGGAGATGAAATATTTACTTAAATTTATATTTCCATTTCTTCGCTCTGGTGTCGAGGTTAAGCGCGGCGTTGAGTTCTGCCATTTATTTTCAGCACTTGTAGTTACACATTGTAGATATAACTAAGTAACTAAGTTCCAGACTGAAGAACACAGTTTGTAAAATAAACAGCAAATGAACATTCATTCCTCAGACACCTCCAACTTAACAGGTCTATTACTACTTCACGTGACGTTTAGCGCCCTGCCGTATACATTAACTTACATTTTAAATGCTTTCATTTAAAAGCTCGTATATAATCTTCAACTGCTACTAAAACAATATATTTTCGACTTACAAAGGATATACAAACAGATTATTATATCAGTTTGTTTTCAACTGAAATTTAAATGTGTTTTTTTTATATTTCCCATGCGGTTATTTGGGGTAAGTAGGCAAAGTGGGTAAGTGAGCGCACTGCCTGTATCTCAAAATCCCGACAACACAAGCGCGATATGCCAATGCGTTGCACCACACTTTGTTTTTAACAATATTTCAAAATCCCGTAGAGGGAACCTTGCAATGCTTGATTACTTTTTGGTAAAATAATTAAAAGAATTTTTATTTTGTTAGCATAATCAAAGCGTTCACTTATAGGAACGCGGTTGGTTATCCCAAGGGTATGCCCATGTTTTTTAATGTTTCCAAAAAAACTAAGAGACATAATTTTATTTTAATTTATAAAATAAAATATGCTCATCTTGAAATAATAATTTAGTTAGAAATAATAATTTATTTTCTAGTTTCACTATTATGTTACTCAGTGAGACTCCACAGGTAAAATCCGCCCCATTTGCCCCGAATGACTCTGTAAAATATTATCTTTTATAATATTTTATAATTCAAAAAAAATTTAGAAATCCAATAATAGTTCTTTTTCGAAATACCTCACTTTATATTTGTCTATAAAGTATGCAGTGTAATAGTTATTTCTTTTAGTAACTCCTGTCTTTCTAAAGTAAATGGTTTTCCATTCACATACATCCACGTCACATAGTAGTTAGCGTGTGTAAATAATCCGATTACAAACCATTTACCCTCACCTCACTTCTTTTATTGAGCTTACCTTATCTTAAGGTCAAATGTGAAGCTACAAAACCTAGCAACTTATTGAAAATATTTTTAAAGTGTTATTCCACACTTAGGAAAGAAAAATACTAAGTACTAAGTAAGTATTATTGAAAATACTTAGACTAATCTCTAGTTTATATGCTTAAATTCGTAATTAAACGCTATAGGATTTGATCGCGACATTTCAATATCATCCAACTGCTTTACAAGTTACAACTATACTACGATGATGCTACTTTTCACCGTATTATGTGTTTTGTATTAAAAACATAATTTTTTTTTTTTTGATGTCATACGAATGAGTTATATTAATAGGAATATTTAAACGTGTTAACATATTCAATTTGCCTATAGAGGTTCAACTTAAAATTTTTATACGGAAGTACAATATATTCGTCAACTTCATTTAGAAATTTTCATTATAAAACTAATATAAGAGAATCCGTCGTTTAATACCTAGTGCTATTACCAAGTAATGCCGCTTAATTGAAAATGAACATAACAAAATCACTCACGAATGTTTTATAAACGACAATTGGCTTGGAATTTAAAGAACAACTTCATCAGTATTTTATTAGAATTCATTGTAAGTAACAATTTAATTAAAAGTAACATTAACCGACGCCTACTCAATTGGGACTTGACTAAAGCTTTCCCCTTTATTACATTTAATCGTCTATCTGAAGCTTTAGAAAAACTTGATTATCCTTTCCAGTAAAATCGTTCTGACTTTTTTTCCTATTTCTATAATAAATTTTGATTGTTAACCAATAAAAATAAAAAGAGGAAAGCAATTTGTTATAATTGTTAAAATGTTAAGGCACTATTACACTGTGGTAATTAAATATTAAACAAACAAAACTGTGAAAAGTTTGGCCGCAGCATGGAATAAAAGCGAGTTGCTTATAAGACTTCACAGATTTTCCTTAATCGACTTTTCGCACGCTTGAAAATAAAAGGCAACTGAGTGTTGTGAACAAACTAATGGATTCTCGTGGCCATTAAGTCTACTTTTAAAATATTCTTTCACCCTGAAACTTATTTATAAAGTTAATTATTAAAAAATATAGAATTAAAAAGTAGCATGAGGATATTTTATAAATAAAAAAACCTGTATAACCAAACCTATATAACTGTGCTATAAGACGTTGCTTAGTACCAAATTTTAAGATTCTGAGTTCACGGGAAGTATTTTGTAGGTTTTGATACCCTTGCGAGTTTCGAAAATTTGCAGCAAATATAGTATGGTACATTTGTTTGCGTTGGCTTAGAATATTGTTTTTTTTCAGTTCCAAGGGACAGTAGTAAATTTGAGTATTTGATATAAATTTCAGGTTGATACCTTCACGAGTTCCTGAGAAAAAGGTCTTGACAGACGTACGAACGGACGGACGGACGGATAACTTAGTGATCGTATAAGAGTTTCGTTTTTTCTTTCGAGGTACGGAACAATAAAAACTAAGGTAAGTATACCCGTTTTCGGCATCTTAAGGCTCTTGTAACTTTAAACAATTTTAAATATATTATTAAACGTTATATGAACATGCAATTTTTACTGTCATCAATGTGGGTATTTTGTCAGTAATTTAATGTGTGAATTATGTGGTCTAAATTAAGTTTATTTTTTATATTAATTTATTTGTTATCTCTTTGATTCATTAGAAAATACAATTACGAACTTACGTAATATAAATAAACTTATATAAAATTTAATAATAATAATTTAGGTAATAATTACTTCAACAAACATAAAACCTTACTAAATAATAACATTAATAAAATGAAAATTTCATTATCACAAATCCGATGTATGTATTCTGTAGGTGATTCCTGCAGCTACTGTAGCTTTTATACGGCATTTTATATTTAGTATATGCTTGAAAAAATAAAAAGATCTTTACTAATATTAATTAATAACAAGACTAAGATAACCAATATTAATAAATACAGAGAAGTCAATGTTGTTGTTTTTGTTGTTTTTCAAAAGTGTTGAATTTACGTAGATTTTTGTGTCACGAATTTAGGGAAAATAGTGAAATGTAGAGAATCTTGTTTCGTGTTACTGATTTTGGTAACTTCCGCATTTCTGTTTGTTCAGTATTTTTTACATTATGTAAGGTAATCATTAACTACCATGTATATTCGAAGAAATACACAAACATAAATAATAAAAGTTAATTAAAAAACAAAGTTGCATTGGTAGTATGTATACGAATTTAGCTTAAAATTATCAATTCAGGTTACTTTTAAAATAGTAAAATAGGAATTTAAGTGAATAAAATATATACCGAATTTCGATCACCAGAAACCTTAATAAATACATTAAGTGTTTTTAAGCTTTAAATTTAAATTATCTCAATTATTATATAAATATAAATTTATTAAAAAATATCTAGGTTCTCACTAATTCTGTAGTAACACGAACTAGGGGACACATTATAAATAAAATGACTGCTATTTCGATTCGATTTATTGCAATTATAAAAGAATTTAATGCTTCCATCTAATTTTTTTTTCAATTAAATGTTTTTTTATGGAATATATAAAAATATATATTCAAAGTTTTATGTGAGACAAAGGTAAGTTATTTACCTTTGTCTTTCTACAACCTTAAGAAATTCTTACGCTAGTCTTACGGTGGTAAGCAACATAAACTCGTTACAGTGCAGTTCGTAGTCAACTCTGCCTTTCAAATGTCGCTATACGCTCAATTTTGTCATTAAAATATTGTTACTTAATTTTTTAGATAATTGAAATTATAAGGATTTTTTACAATATAATACTTGCTTATTTTTTTTGCCAGAACCAAAACTAACGAAATAACGTACTAGCACGAACTTTGGGCCATTTACCTTAATTGCATTTTGTTGCGGCATCATTGTTCTACAAATACAATATCAAACAAAAATTTTGAAACAAAATAATATAGAGGTGCATTCTTTTACAATACAGAGGTGAATTATTAATTTATTTGTCTTACGTTACGTTATAAGCGAATAGTTTAACAAATGAATTTTATACTACTATACTTTAAAATAACCTAAGCTTATTAACTTGGTAGTGAATAGTTTAGTTTCAAATGAATATTTTAATTTTTGTAACTTAGATGACTTTGGAATGTGAAACTCAAAATTCAAATTTGCATTTGAAATTTAAAAGTACGATATTGAGGTTACAAATTTGATGTTAAGGTATGTTTTTGAAGAGTAAAATTGTTAATTTGATGTGTAAAAATATAAATTTCGGTGTGGAAAAACCTAAATAAACATTTAAAAAATCAGTTTCAAAAACAACATTTTTTATCTTGACCAATTGTTAATGTTTGTTTTTTTTTCGAATGGACTTTATTGCTGTTGACCTGGACTGTTCTTGACAGCATCACCAGGCGGGTATTAATGTTTGTGTTTATGGCCTAAGATCCCATTGCTTAAATCTGTAGGAATCAGCTTTTGTAATGAAACTTATATTTAAGAATGATACATGATAGTAGAATAGATTACATTAGGGTTGCCTAAAAGAATCCTGCCGCAATCACCTTCAATTAATGATTTTCGTAAGTCGTTTTTGGAGAAAATTGCACATATTTGCACTCGTGTTTTTTTAATGAATTATATATCAAATTAAAGCTTATTTATTTCTCATCACTAAAACACATGGTTGCCTGGAAAATAACTGCCGCAAAGGTTGCCATCATTTCAAATATTTTATTCCGATTCCGTTTGACTGAGAATAGACGATTAAATGCGCGGTTTGCCTTATGTTTTAAAGTAAAATAATATATAATAGAAGGTCAATCTTAAAATCATTTTATTCTCACTAGAAACAGAACACTATTTAAACATGAAATCATTCTTACTTTTCAAGTGAAATAATGAATCCTTGATATTAAGTCTTTGCTAAATCTGTATTCTAAATACTAATACTCATTTAAATTATCATTTTAAAACGACTAAATTATCTAATTAAATAAATGTTTACAAATATCGATCTATTATAAGGTATTAAATAATTCATGTTTTCTTAATATAATGAAGGCAGACAATTATTGCGGATATTTTATTTATTAATTAAGAAAATACGGAAAATTACCTTTTTTATAAATGAGATTTTAGTGATGAAAAAAATAAGCTTTAATTTGATATATAATTCATTAAAAAAATATATGAGTGCAGTATTAACATTAAGTGACCTGTTTGAACCAGGCAACCCTGGGCGTGCGGCAGACTGAGAGCTGGCAACCATCGTTTTTCCAATTCCTTATGCGATTTTCTTTCAAATGATGTGCTATTGACATAAAAAACATATGAGTGCAATTTTCTCCAAAAACGAGTTACGAAATACATTAATTAAAGGTGATTGCGGCAGGATTCTTTTAGGCAACCCTAGTGTAATCTATTATACTATCATGTATCATTCTTATTAAAGTTAAAAACAACGTTTTAATAATTCATAAAATATATATTATAGTTGAGAAAAATACATTTCGTTGTTCAGATATTTTTTCACAATATGTCAATGTATAAAATAATGACTGAAGACCAATGAGATTGAATACAATATAAATAAGGAACACAAATATAAAAACTCTTTATATAAACTTGTGCTTCCTTAACAATTCTTAAATATAAGTTTCATTAGAAAAGCTGATTCCTACAGATTTAAGCAATGGGATCTCGACCTATTAGTCCTCTATGTAAATATATTAGATATAACAAAATTAAATTGTAAACTAACATCTTTGTATTATAAATTTCTTATTACTAATCCTCTGTGTTATATATATAGTGTATATAATAATTTTCTTTTCTATTGGCGAAGGCAATTTTTAACATGCATTCTCTTGTTCCTCCTGGCATTAGTCCCAGCGTATGTGAATCTGCCTTTCTGTTTAACCTACTCCACGGTCTGTAACGTCCTCGGTAGTTAGACCATTGGCTCTCATGTCCTGCATCACGACATCCAACCAGCGCTTCCTTGAGCGTCCGGGAGGTCTAACTCCAGCAACAAATATAGCAAGGCACTTATATCCGACATAGTTCCTAGGCCGCAACGTGCAACGTGGCCATACCATCTCAGGCGACGCTCTTGGAGATTATTCGCTACGTCACGGACCCCAAGACTACCTCGAATGAATGTGTTACCGCGTTACACCGAACATCCACTTCAGCAATTTGTAACATGCATTCTACTACTGTGTAACATTATCTCTTTTCTTACCGTACAACCTTCGTATCTTCTCCACACAAAGTGACATCGGCGAAGTAATATGTGCTTAACTGGCACGTTTGGAACGCCATAATCAAAGAACCATACCATATCTTGACCAAGTATTGTAAATACTTTAAAAAAATAATTGAAAAAAATAAAACACTGAAAAATATTTATAAATATCATAAGGGGTCTAAAACCCCAGTGCCCCACAAATTGTCGAATGTACGTGCAAATAGTCCCTGCTCTGTGTAGCACCTGCGCGATCATTAGTTTGTAACCAAAGTAATGGAAGGTTTGGGTTTACACGAATTGTTCTGTTTGATTTTATTAAATTGCTACTGCAATTGATATCTATTTTTGTGGATGCAAATTTCAATACTATATTACTGTTTTCCAATTTCCTAAACAGAGAGAACTTAGTGATAAAACACTCCATTCCCCGTTTTTACTATTTTTTTAAAATTTTTAATCAAAATATACGTTCTGCGTAATTCTACCGCGCGCTTCTCATATGCAATAGTAGTTGTGTTGGACTATAGCTGAATGCTATTTACTAAACCATATAAATACAACGGGTTATGTGCCCAGACCACGTCGAAATAATAAAAAATTAAGAAGATTGCATCGCAATCGTAGAAAATTAAAAATACCTCCACTCCATTTTACTATTTTTTTAAAAATTTTATTTGTTATACCGTATTTTACCTATTATTAGCTTATACTCGTACTTAAAAAGTACCAAGAACATCTAACGAACAAAATTATGATATTTTGTATTGTTTTTACTGTGAGGTATCACACTATTTTCCTTTTCTCGATTTTTTTATGCTGCAATGTGAGTCTTCTATAAAAGCTCACACTATACTTCTTGTTTGTTTTTCAATGCAAAAGAGTAGTTTTTTCAGTGTTTCATGATGCAAGTGATACTGGTAGCCTTATTCAAACGTGGCTGCGAGTTGGCCCTCGTTACATTAGAAAAACTTCATCAGAATGCAGTAGATACCGTACCGAACTTTCAAAACATAGAAGCGAAACTAGATCGTTGTTTCAATTGGAGGAATTTAAGTTTAGTCAGAAAACGTTGGTTTTTTTACGCTTGTAGAATGTAAGTATAATTTATATAGTTACTTCTATACTATGGAATGTAGATATAATATGAGTTATGACAGCTCGATTTTAGAATTACTTAATTTTTATTTATTTGATTTAGCTTTAAGAGAAATTAAATTATTCTTCATTTTATCTCGCTTATAGATACTGTGTGGGTAGACCAAGACAAAGACACAGTGATCCTAGCATGAAAACTCGCCGTTCTCGACTTTCCGAGAAAATTTGGGGCATTGCGTATTGCGTGACAGAACTGAACACCACAGTAAAATCGATTGGTTGTGGGTTCGGTCACCACTCGAGGAAATAAAATATTTATTTACATTTATGTTTTCATTTCTTCGCTCTGGTGTCGAGGCAAAGCGTGGCGTTGAGTTCCGCCACTCAATGCCTCCAGAATGCGGCGGAAAGTGGGAACGGAGTGTCTTAACACTAGGTTCCCTGTGCCTACCATGCAGTGTGCGGGATACAGCGTAAAGCGCGTGACTAAATTTTCAAAAATATTCAACAAATTTATTTTCGAGATTACTTAGAACATAAGCTAGTTTATTTTAAAAATAAGTCAACTACTGACTTTTGACGCCTAAAGCTTCTGGCCAGTATCAAAATATAATCAATTCATGAACAGTGTTATAAAGATATTTTTTTTACATAAGCAACAATAATGCATACAATAATGAACCAAGCAATGTCTTCCTGTCGGTCTGTGTGTTACTTATAATTAAATACCACATTATCACTTGTAATTAATCTGCATAATATAAATAACAAAATATTTGAATTAACGAGTGTAAGTAAATGTTAATTTATCATAAATTTATTTTCAATTAACTCCTTTGTATTATACAAAATAATGATAATACAGTGATAATAATTTAATTCAATTCATAAAAGTATGCAATTTGTCATCAATGTTTTCCTATGACGTTATCACGTAAAATTATCGTCAGTAACTCGATTTTACAGGTAAACAGTTTTTTTTTTTGCTTGGTAGGTGTACGCTACACATTGCAGAATAGGCAAAAGAAACCAAATGTTAAGTTATTCCGTTCCCATTAAGACACTACAGTTCCCCTCTTTCCGCCGAATTCTCGATGTATTGCTTGTTGAGTGACGAAACCCAACGCAATATTTTGCCTCGTTACGAAAGCAAAGAAATGAAAATATTAAATATTTCATTTCCTGGAGTGGGAATCGAACCCACAACCTGTCGCTTTTACACAACACATAGACACACCCCTGCGGCACAAGTGGCCTATATAAATTTTGCCCCGAATAATATTTGAAGATAAAATTTAATACAGGCATATTATTTTAGTCTAACCAGAGATTTTGATCAACAAAATTCATGACATTCCTAGATTAAAGAACAATACGCTAGGAACAATTGACGGAGACTCGGAAACAGCTGTGTCACGTAGGAATCTGTATTCATGACATTCCTGACCCCATTCTTAGTAATATTTTTTACGTCTCAAACCAAATTTACCTATAATTTGAAACCAAATCAAAACCGAACCAAAATAAACCAAGTTTCAAAAAACAATAGCTTGTCTCTATATATAATAAGGCAGTAAAAATATTTTGTCTGTACATTTAGTAATTTTGACTGAAATGAATAGAGGGATATTTAAAAAGAATAATAGAAAGCAAAAAGATTTTTTTTTAATTTCTTGTCCGTCTGTCTGTCTGTCTATACGTATGGTCACATTTTTCTCTGAAAGTACTGAACCGATTTACTTGAAAGTTTCACCAATTGCTTTGTTTTAACTCAACTTAACAATTAAAAACTTTCATCAAAATCGGTTCATTAAAAAATAAGTTATCGTCATTTGAATGAACTCGAGGTATTAGTTTGCCTGCAAATGTTATATAGCAATCGCGCTGGTAAGATTCCTGGCTAAAGAATAACATTCGAAACGTCTTGGTTATATGACTGTTGGTAAAAATATATATTTTTGAAGCGCTGTTATGCAATATTTTATACAATAAAGTAAACAAAATTGAATTGTTAGTGGAGATTACCTTCATAAATCATAACAGTTAAGTTTAAGTCGTAATTCATTCAACACAAAGATAAAGAACGATTTGATCTTCAAAGAAATATCAAGTAAATACATAGATTTTTTGGTTCGTTCGTATGAAATAAATCTATATAAAAATTCCTAAATACATCTTTTTTACGTGTACTCTGTTTCTAATAATTACATATTTAGCAATTGTACATTTAGCTCATAATATATGTAACTAATTTGAAAACTGTACAGGAGTTAATATGCAATCATTACAGTTATTTTACAAAGAACATTATGAATCCTTACCCAAATCAATAATTTAACATTTAAGGCTGTTTCTGAAGCAGTAAATTAAATTATTAACTGACATCAGCACATTTAACAGAGTTTTAAAAAACATAATAGGTAAAAAGAACGTAATGTTACAAAAATATATTTTTTAGTTCGAAACAATCAAAAACTCTTATAGAAATTACGATAATGTCGTAAAAAAATCATATTAGAATATTACAGATTAAGGTAATAAAAATCATATTAGAAGTCATTTTAGTTGTCAATCAATTCTGCTTATTAAATCAATAATCATGTAGTTATTACGCGGGCGAGCCGCTAGTAATCATATAAATATACATATACACAAAAATATTGTGAAAATTAATGTCTTATACATATTTAACGTTGTCATCAAAAGAAAAAATATTACATAATAATGACGACAAAGATATATATTTCATTTTCGTTATTTCATTTCCTACGAAAATGGTATATATTTCATTTTCGTTATTTCATTTTCTTAATACTCCTTTATCGCTTTTCTTATGTTGAATAGCATGTAAAGACAATCTTATTGCCTGATTGCGTGTCGAGAACAACAAAAGTAAAATGTACCTACAGCATAAATCATAGACAAACAAGGTAAATATTTATATAACAAAATATTTATATAAGAAACTTAAATATTTACACATTCGCCAGTTGTCTAAAGACTGGCTGTTCATTTTGTTCACACGCGTTCACAGTTCCGGCTTTGGAATCTTTAAAATTTACAGTCTTAGACTGTTCCGACCTTTGTTCCTTGTTCCCATCTCCTTGTTACTAAAATTACTTCGTTAGTCTTAATATTCACTTTATTTACAGTCTTAAATATAACTTGTATAATTCATTTAATTAAAAATATATTCAAAATATTTATTTTATTGAAAATAATAATTAAAATATCGTTTATATTATTTAATCTAATTAAAAAGTATAGTTTTATTAGGAACGTACCATGATTAAAAACTTAAAACAAATTTATAGAAACTGCGTAGGTTGCTCTCAAAAAATTATGAAAATAACAATTCAGTCCAATTACTTGCCTTGGTATAATTTTTATTTTATTTATACTTTAATATTATTTATAAGCCTTATTTTTACTTATATGATTTTTTAAGAAATTTTTAAACTGTTATTTTAATTGATATTTTTTAGATAATAATTCTTATGTATATTTTTAACTTGTCTTTACCTGTACATAACCCGTATGGTGCAATGGAAATCGCGGTAACTCTGACTGAAGGTATAGTTATATTATGGTACCGTGTAAAAAAACAAATGTACTTTACAAAATGCTTAATTTATGTAAAGCTAACTAAGAAATGGACTGCAATGTATGATCGCCCAACCAAGAGAGAGGGCCTGGCAGTTAGTCTGGATATGGCGAAGGCCTTCGATCGAGTGTGGCATGGGCGCTCATCTCTGGGCTGGTGCACCCCAGTATCAGCTTGAACCAATTGATCGCATACAACGTAGAGCCGTTCAAATCATTGAGGACCCAATGATCTATGAAAGGCATGATACTTTGGTTTTGCGTAGAGACGTCTCCTCGCTGTACATTTTCTGTTCTCTTTCGTGTTCTGAAGAACCGTTTGACCTGTTGCCAAATTTTCAAAACACACAGTACGTCACAAACTAAAATACCATACACACCTGGATACGTGGTACTCCACTAATATGGGTTTTCGAATTTCCTTCCACGTGCCACGCAACTGTGGAATAGCCTACCTGCGGCAGTATTTCCAGGGCGATACAACATAGGTACCTTCAAAATGCGCGTCTATCTCTACCTTAAAGGACGGTAACGCACCTGTAACTTCTCTGAAGTTGGGCGGCGATGATCACTTACCATCATGTTACCCGTACGCTCATCTGCCTTGTCTTTTCCACATAACTACACTACACTTTATATATATAGCCGATAGCACTCCCGAGGAATATAAATAAGTCCGCTACAGCATATGTGTATTTTTTAAATAATTATAGTATAACCTACACTAACCATTTTGCGTTTTATAAATTACAAAAAAAAAGCAAGAAATAATTTCGAAACTATTTCCAACGATATATTATTCCTTATCTACTTAATACGTTAGATATGTTTATATAGACTAAAATTTACTTTTACAGCATGTCACTGAAATGGAGATTTTAGACTACATATATCAAACTTTTACAACACATACTTATTTAGAAAACGTATAAAAATTTGAACGTAGCGGGACTCGAACACGCGCCTCCTGGAAACCGACCAGGCGCTCTGACCACTAAGCCATACGTTCTCGCCAAGCTACGTCGAAATTCTTATACGCTTGTTACAACTTATTTATGTTGTTAGCATCTCTGTAGGGAGATTTTT
>DWLH01000719.1:0-17226 GCA_018249795.1 Heliconius telesiphe telesiphe
TTATATAAATTATATAACCAAGATTTTTGTGTAAAGTAATGAACTAGCTTTATAACAATCTCAATTCAGTCAACGCGTATAGTTTTTAAATTCCTATCGGATGTATGACACATTTACATTTAAATGAGATTTAAATTTTTATTTAGTTGCATAAGTTATATTTTAACTATTTTAAAGCATTACTTGTGAAGTATGTTTTTTGTTTTATTTCTAGAAGTGTTTAAGAAATAAAGTTGTTAAGTATTTAAATGGTTTTCTTTTATTATTCCTTTATAATATATTACTATATTTTTATACGTTTTACGATTAGGCTTGCATGCGCTAAGATAAGCGGTGCAAGTAGTTAGGTATTTAATATTTTACGATGGACGATAAATATGAATGCTGAAGAAGCTTCATATAAAACCATCTATCTATACTAATATAATGAAGCGAAAGAGTTTGTTTGTTTAAACGCTAAGATCTCTGGCACTGCTGGTCGGATTTACATTTTTTTTTGTTTTGTATGAAAGCTGCATTTCCCAGGCGTGCTATAGGCTATATAATATAAGAGTATAATATTTAGTTATCTTTAAATAACGAAATAACAATAATAACGAACATCATCGAAATGCACGAAGCGCGTGCGCTGCAAAAATTGTTGAAGATAAAGTTCTAAAATAAAGTCCGCGACACCATATATCTATCTCTTATAAATAAGTCATAAGGCATTTTGTGACCAAAAATAATTTAAAATTCCAAGTTTTTAAATTTTTTAAAGATACTTAATCTTTGGCCTTTATAGTATGTAATTTGGACGTATACTTTTAGAGAAAATGTTAAATTAAAATAATTCAACTCACTGTTTACGGCCGCAAGCCTAGTCTCGAGTTCCACGGGGGAGCCCTAGTCGCCGATGACATCCTCGTATTTAGCCACGAAGTACTTTCACTTTTTTTGAAAATATGTTTTTCGTGATTGAATGTATAAATTACATAATCTATCTGTTGGTAAATGCAGCACAATAATATAATTATAGATGTATTTATATAAAAATCAAATCAGCTTCACGGTGTATGCCGCACAGGGCAGGCAGGTCGGGCAGGGCGATACAACCATGCTAAGTGACTGGCAATGGACTACGTAATTTCTAATATTATGGCCAAGAAAATATAAAGAAATATAGTTTTTTCATTTAACGAAAGTAGGTACTAATTTTTAACCACCACCTGAGATTCATATTCCCTAATGGTTTCAGGCTGTTTATAAAATAACGACCGAACGAGGGTCTGGCTTGGTTTGGCTCAATACATACCATCCACACTATATGATATACTATACTATATATAGATAATAAATCGAGTTAATTAAATCTTTAGATTAGTCTAATTTAACCATGGGATGTTTGGAGATTGATCTTTGAACCTTTTAATAAAAAAAGGCTGAACTTTACCATTAAACAGATGTTCGTGAAGACGTTGTTTTTTATTTTTCAGGACAAATTTTGTTGTTAGAAAAATTTCTGGGGTGGGCACGGCCCACCCGGCCCCCTCTTCCTACGCCCATAACTGCAGTAACATTAAATAATAAAAAAACCTATTTCTTGTAAAAATTTAATATAATTGTCATATAATACATTTTTTTAACCTTAAAAATGGGCTGGATTTCGAGTAGGCATATTTGCTAATATTATTAACAAATTTTAATTTTATACATTCATATTTTTAAAACTAAAGCTTTTTTATAATAACTTAACACTTGTACTAGCCCAGAATGAGAACAATTAAAGTTGTATGTTATTTGTAACAAAGTCTTATCAAAGTCATAATTACCCTATGGTAATTATTAAGAAAAATGCATTTCAAATCAATTATAAACTTAATTAATGTGATTGCTTCAACATATATGACATATATTTTTTTATTGAAAGATAAAATAACTTCCCAGGAGAAATAAAAATATATCAAATAAATTTATTGAAATGATGCATTTATCAGGATTTGGAAGACTCAAAAAAACTAAGGGTTAATTATTACTAAGTAATGATACATACTTATACCTCCAACCAATACCTTCGTCATATTACCGAAATTCAATAGATTTATTTTACCATCTTTGCATAAATATTTACATTAAATGAAAAACCATATGTCCAAAGCAAACCAAGAAAAGTTCTATAAATAGAAATTCATTATCAAATAAAATGTTCAGATCTTAAAAAATGTGGCACCAAAATGGCAATAAAATTTAATTTAATAAATTTGTCAATAAACTAAATTTAAAAAAAAGTTATTGTTTTAAATGTCTTATTATATAGAAATGTATAATTAGTAATTGAACCATGTTTATGTTCCTTTCGAATTACTTAATGGAATCAAAATTTTTAACAATTTCTACATTTCTTTCTTAGCATGTAAATATAATTTAAAATTGTTGTCATATTCCATTTTATAATCAATATACTTTAATACTTATTTAGAATATACTTTAATACAACAATATACTTTAATGTTTACATATAATGCAGATAATTATTGTGATTTTTTATTTTCAATACAAATTAAATGAATACTAAAATTAATAAGAAATTTTAAACTATACTATATGAATCATATAGAAGAAAATAAAGCAATCTCCATTTAGAATAATACCTAACTGGCAACCTGTAATTTATGAACAAATATTATTGGCTGATAACCAGAGAAGTAACCATAATAATAACCATTGAATTATTCATGTAAAACATAATTGGATTTTACCATTTATTTAAAAAAAAAAGAAATTGCTATATTTATTTCTATGATTTATGGTATATTCTCAACAACTACAGTACAGTAACAATTTTACAATCACACCTCAAAGTAAACAATATGATAAAGATATCACAAATATGAGGCCTCTCATTTATCTTAAAAATATCTAAATTATTTTTTATCAAAATTATCTCCATCATTTAATGCACTTGGATCTTCAATTTCTTCCTTAGCATTATTCTCTAATACTGGTTCATTGATTGGGTTATTGTTTAAAGCTGAACTTAGTTTTGGTGGCATTGCAGCAGGTGTCACTTTGGAAGATACAGCTTGGTTTGGAGCACTCTTTGTGGTCATTGAAGCTTTAAGTTTCCCAACCTCTTTTTCTAACTCCTCAATTCTCTTTTTTCTCTCTTCTAGTTGTGTTGTGAGAGTTTCTTTTTCCAGCCTTAATGTCTCTAATGTGGCTGACACACTAACTTGTAAATTTTTTAAAGACTGCAATTCTGTCTTGCATATCGCAATGTCTACTAGCGTCCGGTTTACGGCAGTTTCAGATTTTATTGCTTTATTTTTAAATTCAGAAATATTGTCACTTAGCTTTAACTTTTGGCCCTCTAGTTCACTTGCTTTTGTGTTATAAATGTCACGTTGTTGTTGATAGCGCAGCGATTCCTCCATACACGATGTTTGCTGTCGTGAACATTCTTGCAGTTGTGTACTCAATTCGTTAAGACGATTTTGTAATTCAGTCTCGACACTCCAATTATTAAATAGTGAAAGGGTGAGTAAAATACATACAGCGAAAACAATATACATTGGCCACCGACGCATATTTTCTATACCCATATTACTTATACACTATAAATAAAAAAAATGGCTACACTGTATTGGATTTATATCACGAAAAATTTTTTTTACTTTTTATTATAATTGAACAATTTAACCGACAGGAACTCATTCGTAGGCGTCCAAACTCGTCTAATGTCATTGACATCAGATATTAAATATGAATGTTACCAAGTGCAAGTACTAATGTATTATTTGAGTGTAGGTACTACGTAACCATTAATCATTAAAATAAAATGAATGGTACGTTACCATAAAATAAAAAAGACAAAAATATGAATAAATTCATGAAATATTATAAGTTTGATTTATTATCTTATATAATGAGTGAAATAGACAAATATATTTATTTTTTTATTAGAAATATTAACGTCAATTTAACCGTTCAATTCTTTATGCTTGTATAATGTTTTGATATTAACCTTTTAATTGTTTTTTAAAAATTAATTATTTTACTTACATATATATAGCAACTTGCAATAGCTGGTCACGTGACCAAGTAAGCATAGACTATAGTCCTTCATCGACTTCTTTGGTTTATAGCCACGAGGTTTTTAGTAATATTTCAATTTATTAGTGAATAAATAAAAAGATAAATTATATTTTTTTGTTAAAATGTCACCTAGCCCTTCATTACCACCTAAAGAGAATGCTCTTTTTAAAAGAATTTTGGTAAGTACTGTTGTAAACATTCAATTTCGTTTGGAGTGGCTTGTCAATTTTGCCTATTATATCCAAATAAAAAATAATACAATTGATTTCAATTTCAATACGCCTGTGCCCCAACTACTGTAAACTTACTTTCAATTATATCACTGTGAAAAAGTCGAAAACATATAAAATCATGACCAAAACAAAATATGCTATTGGGAGGCTGCAATTTCCTCGCATCCAAAAATAAATAGAGGTTAATGCATATAATATATTATTCTGTTCATTGCAGCGCTGTTACGAACATAAACAATATAAAAATGGATTGAAATTTGCTAAGCAAATACTATCTAATCCCAAATTTGCAGAGCATGGAGGTAAGTTCATTGAATATAATTTTAATTCAGAAAACTGCGTTATTAATATGCGAAGACGGCTGAAATTATAACATACATTTTATAAATGTGAAGTTAATATATAATATGTGTTTAAAAAAACATTAATTAATAAATGTCATTGTATTTTTAGAAACTCTGGCTATGAAAGGTCTAACATTAAACTGCCTTGGTCGAAAAGAAGAGGCTTATGAATATGTACGTCGTGGTCTACGTAACGACCTGAAGTCGCCTGTTTGCTGGCATGTGTATGGCCTTCTTCAGAGATCTGATAAGAAATATGATGAGGCAATAAAATGTTACCGCAATGCTCTGAAGTGGGAAAAAGAAAATATTCAAATTCTAAGAGATCTTTCATTACTACAAATTCAGATGAGAGATCTTGAAGGATATAAAGTAAATATTTATAATAATATTGTCAAAAACACAATTCAATATCACTTATTACTGAAAAATATATGTAATATTTTTAAAAAAGTCTTATTATAGCTGAAGAGGCTGAGGTGGTGGCTTCAACTCCCAATTTGGGAAATTAATTATTTCCATTTTCTTGCTCTGGTAATAAGACAAAGCATGATATTTAATGAGATTTGGGGAATGGAGTGTTTTAATACTTGATTTTCTCTGCCTACCATGATACATGCAGGAAACAATGTGAAGTGAAAATATATTAAAATATCATTCACTTTTTCAGGATACACGATATCAGCTCTTTATGCTCAGACCAACACAAAGAGCATCATGGATTGGTTTTGCCATGAGCTACCATCTATTAGGAGATTATGAAATGGCAAACAATATCCTTGATGCCTTCCGAACAAATCAAATGAAGGGCACCTATGAGGGTGCAGGTAAAGATACTAACAATTATGAACATTCAGAATTGTTGTTATATCAAAATATGGTGTTAGCTGAGTCCGGGCAATATGAAAGGGCTCTCCATCATTTGCAAAAGTTCCAAAGTCAAATTTCCGATAAGTTATCAGTTAAAGAAACAACTGGCGAATACTATTTGAAGTTAAGAAGGTAAGGTCAGATGTTTGTTTTACATTTTTTTTCCTGCTTAGCAGGTTAGGCAAAGGGGCCCTTATGTTAAGGCACTTTGTTCTCACACCCAATTTAAGAGACACTTTGTATTGAGTCTCAGAACTCAGCTCCTTTAGTCTACCAAAGCAAATAAATATAATCAGTCCCCCAAGTTCAAACCAACAACTATCACATTTATAGTCTGATCTGATAAGGAACAAGATGTTTTTACATAACAAGTATAATTAGATAATAGCATTCTATATATATAATAGAAATGGTGCATAGTAACTTACTATACAACTGCAAGTCATTTAAACTGTAACCATTTGAAGCCATCTATAAATTACACCACATGTTAAAAGGCTTGGAACAAGGTTCTAAATTTAATCACATCACATTAGAAAATATAGTATACATACATATATAATTTTTCAACTGATTTATAATTTATGATAATGTTGTGGTTCATGTGCACAAAGTGTGTGACTGAAAACGCGATGGTTGTGAGTTTCGATCCGTCGAGTTCGTTGAGTTACGCCACTCAACACGCAATGCCTTAAAAATTCGGAGAAACGTGGAGAATGGAGTGTCTTAACACTAGGTTCCCTCTGTCTACCCTGCTATGTAATATGAAGTTTATAAATGCGATGGTTGTTGGTTTGAACTTCATCCAGTTATTGAATTATTTTCATTTCTTTTGATTGATGAATTTCGGAAACCAGAAAACAGTGTGTCTTGCCAGCAGTATGTACTTGTGGGAAAGAATTGTTTAGATTTCCCAAGTAAGGAGCAGAGACTAAAATATCTTGACACTAGGTTTTATGTACCCTGCTGTATATTTTTTTTTAAGTCAACACTCACTTCAGTATTGTTTATGATTATAATTTATAAGTATTTATGTAGTAAAAATTGTTAGGCCAGCTTAAAATGTTTAACATTGAATTGATTTATACCAGTTATGTTAATTTCTTTTTATTCATTTTTTCAGGTACAAAGATGCAGTAACTGTATATGAAAATTTGCTTAAAAGAAATCCAGAAAATGTAATGTATTATCAAAAACTTGTAGAAGCTAAAGAACTAAAGGATCCAGATGCAAAAGTGGCCTTTTATGAAGTCTCCAAGTGAGTTATTTTTTTATTTATTTATTTTGAATCTATTGTGGCACAGTTAGACAATGTCAGTAACTGATGGTCCTGCGTTTGGCTTCCACTTGGGGCAATAAATTTTTTGCACTTCCATTCTCTGGCAAGTATATTGACAAGATTCCTTTTACCTTGTATGGGGAATAATAAACATAAAATAGCTAAATATATAATGAAATAGCTTAAAATATAATTATTTTCATTCTACTTTTCAGAAAAGAGTACCCTCGAGCTATAGCACCAAGACGTCTTCAGTTAACAGAGGCACACATGCCAGCGTTTGAGCGCCTTGTTGATGACTACCTTAGGCATGGTCTCCATAAGGGTATACCACCTCTGTTTGTTGACTTGAGGTAAGTGGTTTCAAAGGCTGAATTTATAATATTTATAAAAAACTAAATATACATGATTAATTCAGTTAAACATTTTCACTTTCATTTATACAAATGTGTAAATGAAAGATCTTAATATTGGGATGATGTTTATTTTCATGAAGCTGTCTTTTGTTATGTATGTGACCATATATTATAAACTTTGACATAATATAATCTCACTTGCGACATTGTCATTTATTGATACTTTGTGAACTGACATTATGCAATGAAGTAATTCACCATAGATTTCGGAAATTACAGTAGGCTCAATATAAATAGTAAAAATAATAATTTATGTACTAACACCACGACTTTTAAGTGTGGGTTAGGTTAGGCTTAAAACTATTGAATTTATAAATAACTAACTGTTATTTTAAAATTATTACTATAATTATAGTAAATAGTAATAGTAAATATATATAATTAATTAGTACTATATATTGTACTTGTACCTGCGGAGGTATTAGAGCATGAACACAATGTAAAGTGTTGATTCTTAATTGATTTTATTTTAATTTTCGAATACCTAAAAAAAACATTCTCAATACAACATACATAAATTATGTTATCACATAATAAATAAAGTTTAATTTTATTGACACCTTTTAAGATTCTTACCTCTGTGGTCACAATACATATTGGTTGGTTTTGCTGTAAAAGTGCCAAATCCATGCCAACACTTAAAAAGTTTACAATGTATTGATAGATTACAATGTCTCGAAAAAATAATCTTACGGTGACATACATATACATATAAATGAATGAATCAGAATCTAGTATGTTTTTAAATTAATGGTACTGTAAAATGGCAATAATTGATCGTGTTAAGTATTACTTATAATTGCTTAGTTTGGATGTTATTTTTTTTATTTTCTTAAACTATTTTTGTATTTTGATATTTTTTAAGTCCAGTGCAACTCTTCAATGGTCCCTGCGCCACAACAGCGTTATAAATTATACAGAAGTGCTCTAATGTGATGTTGAAATTATAACTAAGCTTATTTTTATATCCATTCCAGATCTTTATACGAAGATCAAACGAAAGCCGACATAATAGATAAACTAATCCACCAATACATAGAAAATTTATCAAAATCCGGAACATTCAGTAGTAAGCCGGACGAAGTGAAACAACCAGCGAGCGCATTACTATGGTCATATTATTACGCGGCACAGCATTACGATTATAAGCAGGATACGGACAAGGCGTTGTATTATATAGATTCGGCTATAGAACATACGCCCACGTTGATTGAATTGTATATTGTTAAAGGAAGGATATATAAGGTTAGTATTTTTAGCTTCACACTACATCCCGAGTATGGCAGGGTAGGCAGAGGAAAGCTAAGTCTAAGACTGTTCCCTACATACTTTTCAATTTTCGAGTATTGAATGGCGGAACTGAACGTCGTGTTTCTTCTTTAACTAGAGCGAGTAGTTCAAAATAATTTAATTTCGGAGGATCGAGAGGGAATCGACTCCATAATCCGTCCTTTGCCGTTGCGCCACGATGCGACCAAATGCTACAAAACTAAGCGCTGTCTGCGTCAGTTGGTTTTGTCATGAAGTGGCAATGATCAGTTGACACTTTATTTACAAGTGGGAGTTGCATGCGGTTTGCGCAAGGAATGAAGTGTCATAAGAATAGGTTCCCTCTGTCTACCTTGCTACGTTTTGTCTATATAATATACTTGTCCGGCCAGCACGCCGGCGACCCGGTGTCCGCGTACTCGTGGCTGGAGGAGGCGCAGGCGATGGACACGGCGGACCGCTACGTCAACAGCAAGTGCGCGCGCTACATGCTGCGCGCCGGACACGTCAAGCGCGCCGAGGAGATGTGCGCCAAGTTCACTAGGGAAGGTGGGTGCTTCGCCTTGTATTTCATACGTAGACGTAGACGGAACTTTATAAATTTGTATAAAAGTTTATGGCTTGTAACTAAACAAACTTCTTATACGTATGGCATGAATATTATTAGTAGAATACTTGGACGCAACCAAAACTGTTTACAGATCATTAAAATAAAGAGAAAATATTTTAAATTATAAAAATTGATATAGTATGATATTTATAATGCTATCTATGCGATCACATTATATACCGAAATAATAATATTAACACCAGGGCCGCCGGGTATATAAAGTTCATGTTGCAGGTCTTGGGCTGAACAATTTTAAAATACTAAATATCATAGTCTAAAAGTATCTAAAATGAAGTTGATAACGATAAAAACAGTAATAAAAATGTAGTACCTTGGTACTACAAATACAAATAAAACGAGCAAAAACGGCATAGACGACAGTCTCAGGTAGTTTAAACTACCAACTAAAAAAATTATAATACTAAATAATAGAATATTCTCCAAAAAATATGTTTTATTTCCAGGTGTACCAGCAACGGAGAACCTGAACGAGATGCAATGTATGTGGTTCCAGACTGAAGCTGCAGCAGCATATCAGCGGCAGCAACAATGGGGCGAAGCCCTGAAAAAGGCACATGAAGTTGATCGGGTATATGTTTTATTTTTTTTTGGCTTCCCGCACATAGTAGGGTAGGCAGATAGACCGTAAGACACTTTGTTCCCATTAAGAGACCTCCATAGTAGAGCAGTAACAGGTGTTTTTATATAATTATTATTTTAAAGGAACATTATCGTCCAAAAGGCACATCTGTTTTTGACTGATTTTATTATTTTTGATGACAAAAACGAAAGGTGAGTTCAGCACGGTGTCAGTGTAGGATCCAAAAAAAATTTGTTCACAATAAAAAATATTATTAAAGTGTTTAAAATTTTTATCTGTGTTCTTAGATTCGCGAAACAGCAGCCGCTACCTTTATATAAATATGACGTCATATGGTTTTGTAAACAAAGTCATTTTCCATTTCTTCTTTTACTACTATATAATAAAATTTTAAAAATTTAGTTTTGTCTGGAGTTACTTCGAGGACACTTTGTTCAACCTTATTTAGAAATAAAAATAAAAATAATTTAGGGTTAAGATTAAAAAAGCCAAGCTGATTATAGACACCCAGATAATTCTCTAATTCTAAAGATATATGTGTATATACTGTGATAAGTATAAAATGTTTTTTTTACATTAGTTCCAAAAAAATCAATTTTTTATGATCATTTTATACCATTATAATTCATCCGTATGTAGCGTGGTTAGTGCAGTCATACATGTTTTTTCATTGAATTGGTGTCCCCCAGCACTTCTCGGAGATAATGGAGGACCAGTTCGACTTCCACTCGTACTGCATGCGCAAGATGACGCTGCGCTCGTACGTGGGGCTGCTGCGGCTGGAGGACGTGCTGCGCGCGCACCCCTTCTACTTCCGCTGCGCGCGCGTGGCCGTGCGCGTGTACCTGCGCCTCTACGCGCACCCGCTGCGCGACGCGCCGCAGACGCAGGAGCCCGACACAGGTACGAACGTTACAAGGTTGTAAGGTTAGAAACTTCTTCTATACTTATTATTACATTTTAGTATCTCTATATGTACGCCAAATGAAAACAGACAGAAACAACATTACGAAAAAATAAACAGTTACGTAAACTTTAAATATTTACATCTCATTTATCTAATGTGATGCTGTTTTTTATAGTTTTTAATATTTAAAATTGCTAGAAGCAAAGTTATATTATCTTTATGTCTTGTAGATTACCACTAAATTTGATCCAAAAAAATTATATACAATTCATTTTAGCATTTAAAATTATTTATGTATGTTATGAATTTATTATATTATGGGCGTGTATAAGAATAGTTAAGTATATCTTGCAGTAGCTACATTTGAAGAATTATCTAGAATAGCACGCTACTTGCAAGATGCAAAATACTTTAAAAATCCTCATTTCTAATCCTTTTTCCGTAAGGTTCCGTACTTTTTAAGTAAAAAAGGAACCATTATAAGATCACACTGTTGTCCGTCTGTCTGTCTGTCAAGACCCTTTATATATCAAGAACGCTTTGAGATATCGAGTTGAAATTCAAACCATATATTCAGGTATACAGCCCCATGATTTCCTGATAAAAACATATTTCTATATCTACTTAGAAAAAAAAGATATGGCCGTTTATATAGTAAAAAACGATATTCGATATGAGAACGGGGACACGGGACACGTTATAAAGGGAATCAAAATTCATAGGGTACTTCTGGCTTACCCAGAATTACGAAATTTGGCAGCTAGCATGTACAGGTAGTACTAGTTCATGAAAAATCTGAAAACTATACATTTGTGGTTAAATCCAAAAAAAAAATAAAAGCCTTAAAAGAGGGCGAAATTAATTATAAAAGTCGCTAGTAGAAGTGAGGTATCAAATGAAAGGGGTCTGGCTGACCTAAGCCTAAATTTCAAAACAAGCTCGAGACCTCCAATTTATGTACGGAACCCTCGGTAAGCGAGCCCGACTCGCGTTTGTCTGGTTTTTTTAGTTTTACGCACATAGGAGTATTTTAATATCAGTAACACAACATATTTATTCTTGAATTATAATGCCTCAATCACTAATTTGTATTTATCACTTTCTATTGTCGCAAAGCAGCATAACTTTTGACTGTAAACGTGACGGTTCTGCGTTTGGTTTCTCCTCGTGGGAATAGATATATTTATTTCCTCGCTCTGGTGACAAGACAAAGCACTCGCACACAATTAAGCGGAAAGCAAATAAGGGTTAATCTTAACACCAGGTTCCCTCCGTCTACCCTTTTGTTTTTAATCAATTATTTCCTTCTAACCTAACCTAACAAGGAATATTAAGTAGCTATTGACGGGACCCAATACCGCACTATAACTTGTTTTATCTTTTATCAGCTTCACTAACTAAACACAGGCACACTTTGTGCCCCTACACCACGACTGGCCTCTGTAACTATTGCTTTTCCTATCGAAATTCCAATACATACTATTTCTGTAAAGTGAAATTCTAACCTCCACTAAATTGATCTTTTCTTCTACTGACGTAATACATAGAGTAGTACCGCATAAACATATAACTCGAGAAATGTGTAAAATATTTTTTTGTATACCTATTGCACAGTGGTCAGTGACCTTGACTAAGTCAGATTTGAGGGTTCAATTTCCATTAATTTAGTATTTGTATGAGGAGCATAATTTAATTTATTCTATATTTAGTTATTCAGGTATTGATTTATTTAGTTATATTTACGTGTATCATGTATGTCATGTTTTACTCTTTATCCACACACTTTTTAATTATTTACTTATTATTATATATTAATAGTTAAAGTTGCTTATAATACGAGTCAGCCAAATTGAAAATATGGACATTCCCCTTTTTCTATTTGTTTGATATTATTATTTCAATAATATTTTTTTATAAATTTCGTCATATTTGTTTTACGCTATATGAATATTACATTTTATGCGTTCAATAGTGTTATGGTTCATACTGGATTACAATATTTAATGTGCATATTATACATTCAGTTTATTTACATATATGTATATTTGTAAATGATATTTCCTTTAATAATTCTATTGTTCTAATTGTCTTTCATAACTATATTAAGGCATTATGAAGTAAGATCCGATATTAAATATTACTTTTGATATTAAATAATCTTAAAATTTTAAACTGTGAAATTCTTTAGTATGTTTCATTAATCCAAACCGTAACCTTAATTAAAAAAAATTAAAAACATATTTTTTTATAGTAGTTTATTAATATACACTTGAAATATAATTTTTTTAATGCAAAATTTTAATAGCAGTCATATTTAGTGTTTATTGAATACATTTGCATACGATCCCACGGCGCCGTGTTCTCCGTAACAATAGTATTTTTTGCTATTTTATTATGCTTTGTTTGGCAACTAGAACTCTTATGCAACTTTAATGGCTACTTAGCGGGTTTTAATGTAAACAACGTCTCATAAATTTTAAATTTTTATTTTTAGTCTTATAAGAAATTCCTTTGTTTAAAAAAAACTCATACAAAATCACAATTAATCTTACAATCGCCATTCATCAAGCATACCCACATTACAGTATCACATCTCGTGAGTTCAATACTGACATACATAAATAAATAACTTAGCACTAAGCTTGCACCACAGTCTCTTAATAGTAATTAAATAAATAGTTTATATTTTAATTTATTAAAGTTCGTTCGTTTCACAACGACGGTCGCGGCTCACTGCGTCCAGTAACGTTTTAAATATTATGGCAACGCGGTCGCGGTCGCCCGCCACTCTAATACTACTTAGGACACTTAAACATCACATTCGCTTTGTATTTACACGTTAGTACAGTCAAAATATACGGCTAAGTAGGGACTAGGTATAGTTTCACCGTCCGTAGCCGGGCGCGCGGTACCTCTCCCGGGCGGCCTGCGGCGTCAGGAAGTACACGTGGGCGCCGTCGCCCGGCAGCCTGTATGACACATACGCCCCCCTCCGCCCGTCGCCCGCGCCCCTCGCGCCCCCCGCACCCCCCGCGGCCCCCTGCCCTATCCATTCGGCGTCGGGGTTGAGGGCGGGCAGGGGCCTCTTGTAGTTCACATCCGTGTCTCCCGCCAATGACGGTCTGTTCAAGTCGTACTGCTCCCCGGCAAACTCTGGCCGGATCTGTTCTCTGTATTGCTGTCTCCTGTAAGCTGGGTTCGGTATGGGGACGAACTCGCTGTCAGGATTGATAGTTGGATGTGGGAGCCTGTCGTTTACCCGTGTGTCCTCTAGTAGTGAGGGTGGCTTCGTTGCTTCGATTAGTTCTGCGTTAGGATTGACCTGCGCGATCGACTCACTGTAGGAATTTATTGTAGGACGCGGGTGTCGGTCGTTGACGAGAGTGTCTTGGAGTAGACTCGGTGGCGGTGTCTGTGGTTCGTCATAGTCGTATCGAATATTGAGATTGTTGTCGACAGGTGTTTTTATACTTGCCAGTGAAGGCGTGACGGCCAGACCGTTCACATCGTGCGTTCCATCTTCTAACTTCTGACCGAAAACGTCGAAAGAGTTTTTAGTGATGTCATCAATATATTTTTCGTCTTGCTTAGTGTAATAACCGTGACTAATCGGGCTCGGTGTGGTGCTGGGGTATTTATTTACGCGAGATACAGGTTTGCCTGTTTGGGCCAAAATGTGATTGACATTACTTTTTGGAGACACATTTCTGTTGTAAATAGAATCTTCATAGTCCTCGTCTCTCACTTTGGTTTTAGGATAATACCTCGACGAAGTTGGATTTTCTGTATGGACTTGCACGTTTTCAACTAAGTATTGTTGGTGATATCCAGGCGTCACCGACGGGGAAATAGCATTGAATTCATTTTCTAAGTTAAAAGGTTTGCTATAGCTCACCATTGGTCTGAAAGGTTCAGGGTCAAGTTTAGGGGCTCTGAAATTTAATTTGTCGGGTCGAGGTTTCGATTCGTAACTGAACTGGTACACAGGGCGTGCCGTTACGGCTTTAGGTTTCGTCGTATGAGGTCTGTGAGAGTGAGATTTAGGCCTCTTTGTTGTATACAATTCAATTGTATGTTGTATATCTGCTATCTGTTGGTAAAATGGATCTGGCCGCGGTTTTGCTTGTGGCACGTATACAGGTTGTCGAGGTTTTTGCACGCTAAAATACTCTTGCGTAAGCGTGTGGGGGCTTTGCTTCTGAGGCCATAAAAATAGAGCATCCGCCTGGTCAATAGAACCATATGCGACGTCAACAGATGGAGAGAAACCAGTTTGAGAATTCGATTGTTGTTGGTTTTGCTTAAATGGTATTTGACTAGGCACAGTTTTGTAATAGTGTCGGCCATCAAAGTAAGTTTCAGGTGTCGGGGAGCTCTTCGGTTGCTCATCAAAGAAATAAAAGGAAGCAATAGCATCTTCATTGGGCTTTCTATTGTAAACTGGTTGTAGTTTTGTTGTGGGGCCTTCGTCATTTTGTATATTTGAATAATATGCCCTAAGTGGTACTGGGGTAGACGTCACTTCATTTACCTTTTCGTTATTTACTTTCTGTGGTACCTTGTATATGATATACGGTTTTTCAGACGTAGTCTTAATATTATAAATAGGTTCCGGATAATCATAAAATACAGACACTGATATGGGCTTAGATGTAAGTTTTGTTCTTGTCTTATAAGTTGGTTTTTCTGTTCTCGGTTTGGATATTATCTCGTCCGGTAGATTTTGCACTCTAACTGGATTTCTCGATGGTATTGGGATAACTCTCTGGGCCTTCCTATACTTTGGAGAAGTAGAAATTTCAATTGGCGTAGTTGTTGTGGGGAGTTCAGTCGTTCTCGTAGACTCTGTTGTTGTAGGCCTATTTTTGTGTTTGCCTCTATATACTGTTGTTTGTGTTGGTTGCTTTGTTGTAGATTTCGATCTCGTATATGTTGTAGATGTAGGTCTTGTAGCTTTATTTTTATCGGTTGTCATTTTCTCTTCTTGTGGAGCAAAGAAATCTGGTGGTGGTGGTAATATTATTCCAGGTACTAGAGGTCCAGCTGGTACACTACTGTTATAGTCAGTGCGATAAGAAAAATTGTATGGCGGCGGATAGTAAATCGAAGGGTCGTCTTCGTCGTACAGGTCTGTTTGGTTGCTGGGTGGTGGTAGAAATGCTGCTCCCGGAGGAAAGCCGTCTGGAAAAGAGCCATTCATGGATGGAGGATAAGGGAATGCCCCTTCGCTCGCATTCCCGGGTAGGAATGGGAACGGAGGACTTGGCAACGCCGCTCCCCCGGCAGAAGAGTTTCTCGGATAATCACTCGAGGGGTAGAGCGCTCCCTCTGGGAAAAAGAATGACGGAGGAGGTACAGGGCCTTCGCCTTCTCCTGGAGTGAAAGGAGGGGAAATGGGCGCAGGGATACTGCCGTTTGGTGTAAGGAAGACGAGCGGTCCGTCGTCGAAGAGTCGAACTGGAAAGGGCGGTGGTACTTTAGGTTTTTGTGGTAATTTTACTTGCCTTCTAGGCGCCTCATAATTATCGATCGGTGGCCATGGACTGTTTTCTGTTTCTTTTGTGCGTTCTGGAAATGAACCGCCTTTGAGAACTAATAAGTGATCCTCTGCAAGCCATATTTCATCTTTCTTAAGACCTCCAAGACTTTGAAGATTATCTTTTGATCGTGTCTCTGCATTAGGTTCATAACTCAAAATACCTGGCCTTTTCGGGTCTTTAGCGAATATTTCATTTTGTATTAGTCCATATTTTCCTTCTGCCACTTGATCTGATAATGTCTTTTTCTCCTCATCGTCCTCTTTAATTTTTCCACTATCTTTTCCCTCTCCCGCGCTCGACATGAGCATGCCGTCGTCCCAGATTCCTTGGTTCCATCCCACTGTGCCGCCTGACAAATCCGGCACAATCACTCCTGCAAATTTGCCACTTTCACTTTTAGAGTCCGAGCCTATTGCGTTCTTAGCGTTTCCGAATTCCTTTTCGGGTTTAATCTTCATGTGTCCGCCAACTAATCGCTTGACTGTTCGTTGCGATTCAGCGGGATCGGTGTCGGGCCGCGCGCCGAGTGAACGTTGATCACGTACGAACGAGTCAGGCGGCAACACGTAGGTGGGCACAAGGACGCTGGCGCGAACTACACATGCCCATGCCAGCGCTAGCGTTAGCACTGACGTCGCCCCTCTCACCATCTGAAAGTTTAGAAAATAACACTTCTTAGTTATATTGTAAACGTTTAACACTTATCATAGTTTAGTAAACACATGCACAGCTAATGAACTCATCTCAGATATCAATTTCGTCGCTAGTTAGATATATTCGATATAGTCTGTTGTCGGTCATGAACGTGCGAAGTGAAAGGAGCCACGAGATGAAACGTTCGGGCAGTGGTTACGGCACTGGCGGGCCGCGCGCCACCACCCGCCTTTTATGAATTCGCACCGAGTGACCACCTCCGAGCCAGCTGGCATTGAGAATCAACCGTTTAATTTGGAAATTAACGAGTAATGAACACGAGGCAGGAAGGCCGCTGGCCTGCGACAAAATAGACTGTCATTTTTTTAATTTAAGGCTGAATTACTTAAGCGCCTTTTGTTTCTGTACATTATGTTAAATTAGAATGAG
>DWLH01000720.1:0-17216 GCA_018249795.1 Heliconius telesiphe telesiphe
TTTGAGGCCAGTCGTGGCGCAGTGGCACAAAGTGTGACTGTAAAACCGACTGGTTGTGGGTTCGATCCCCACTCGAGGAGATGAAATATTTACTTAAATTTATATTTCCATTTCTTCGCTCTGGTGTAAAGGCAAAGCGCGGCGTTGAGTTCTGCCACTGAACACGCAATGCCTTCAAAATTCGCCAGAAAGTGGGGAACGGAGTGTCTTAACACTAGGTTACCTCTGCCTCCCCTGCTGTGTGCGGGATACAGCGTGAAGCTAGTTTTATTTAATTTTTAATTTTAATTTGAATTATTAGATTGTATGTTAAATGGAACACTAGATACCTGGTGCAGGTGCAGGTGGTCCTTAGATTGGTGGTAGAAGTAGTGGTAGAAGTGGTGGTCGTTAGATTGTCTGTTTAATGGAACATTAGATGCCTGGTGCAGGTGGTCTTTATAGAACATATGGCACGGTTGTATCCTACTCTGGTGTATAGTCAGGACATTCAGTAATTTGGAATTACACAGTAGAAAGAGAGATAAGTTCTTGGCAATCATTATTTGTTAAAATAACAGTCCTTTTTAAATATTTCATATAACGGGGCCAGTCGTGGCGCAGGGGCACAAATTGTGTAAAATTGACTGGTTGTGGGTTCGATCCCTACTCGAGAAAATGAAATATTTATTTACATTTATATTTTCATTTTTTCTCTCTGGTGTCGAGGCAAAGCGCGGCGTTGAGTTCTGCCACTCAACTCGCAATGCCTCCAGAACTAAGTGGAAAGTGGGAAACGGAATGTCTTAACAATAGGTTTCTTCTGACTACCTTGCTGTGTAAGGGATACAGCGTGAAGATGAATAATAATAATATAATCTAAAAATACTCTGGAAACTGATTGATAAGTTTGATAATAGGTCTGATCCAATACTAGATACACTTGTCGATACCTGGGGAGCATTAAGGAGTACGTTGAGGTTACAGGACGCTCGTTGTCTTAAGCTGAAAATTTTAAATGTTGTTTACTTGATCATATGTATACATTGAGCATCGTACATTAGAACTTAGCTTCATTACTATCTAACTATAGAACAACAAGTATGCAGTATACTTTTAAGACTGTGGATGAATTGGCGATGTCAGATAGAACACCATATTTAAGGTTCTAACAAAATATTTTATCGATGAAAAAAAGCACAAGGTGTTTGCCAATACATAACACAAATGTGACAATTTTAAAGCATAAAGGTATATCTAATTATAATCGATGGACATCTAGCTGCCTTCACTACAAGCAGCCATATCAGTTAACGACGAGGCGGGAGACTTAAATGTTCCACAAGTTATACTGGTTGTTTATCACGAAATGCTTATAAGAAAGGATCACATGCTCGTGACAAAATTCAGTAAAAGAAAGAATCCGGAAGAATATTCGAAGCCGGTATCTGTCACAAATTGTATTTAGAGGTTGTGGCATCACTGTCATGGACAGAGCGAAGATTTTAAATGAGAATATATTGTCGAACAGCTATAGTCGGATGCCAAATTACCTTGCGGGAGTCGGCGGGTGCATTTTGTATATAGATTTTATATTGCACTATTTTTTGCTGTTTTTGTGATTGAAATTGTTTTAAAAAGATAATTAAAGAGTAAGAGGATTTTTAGAGAGTTATTCGTTCGTATATAAACACCGCATATACGTTTTGGAGTGGTTAAGCAAACTTAAAACTTATAAAAAGAGATAGAAAGAGAGATATAAGATAAAAAGAGAGATTTACCATTCAGATATTTCTACGTAGTTTGTCCAGCTCAGTGATACCATGTTATCATTTTGTCACCTAAGCTATGTAAAAATGGCTTCATTTTATATTGTTACGTGAACCTAAACTATCAACATGAGTTTAACGCTTGTGAAAAGTAAAAATACTTTATTGCATATTATATAAATTAATTTGAGTCATACAGCAGTAGGGGAGAGAGGAATAAAAATTACCGAGGTAAATTGTTCCGATGGAAATAATTTCGCAAGGAAAAGTGATAAGAATATTGAGTAAACATATAGTGAAATGCAACGCGATAGCGCACCGATGGCTATCTTATTAAACAATCCAGTGGCACCCGAAACATGGTAATAGCAGCACGTGTATCGATCGTACACGTATATAAATAATTTCGTATTTGATATTTTTGATTTATCTTACGAATTTTAACGATTAGCCTCGAGTATCTCAATGCTTTCTTCAAATATTTTATATTCTGTTTCGGAACACTATTTGTAAATTATGTATGTTTCGTAATCTAATCTATATCTTGCTTTTTTTCAACACGTGTGCTTGAGGCTAGATGTTCCTTTTTTTGGTTGCATGTTGTGAGCTCGAAACAACTTACCCTAATTCATTTGTTCCAATATGGGAATGTAAATATTGTAATGTTCCTTTAATAGCATGCGGACCTATACCCGAAAATCAACTCAAAGTTATTTGTACGAGGAGTTGAATGAGCAAGAAAAGAGTAAAAACTGTTTCTAAAGAATTATAAATTGGGCGCTTATGATACCAACGAGTTTACAGAAGAAGACTATGCTCTGTCGTACGATTGGCCTTTACCTTCAATAAATGCATCAGGTATGGCTTATAGCACTTCAGATGACACCATCACAACTAATTCAGAAACAATATCAAAGACTGTTACCAAAATAAACAATTATGTATCTGAAACTGTAAAGATTAGTGTTGATGACAAATATTTCATGCGCCAGGGCCATCGGGGGTTTTCATTCTGCCTGTGTTTTCTGACATCATACAAAACCACAACAAAATGGGTTCAGTGTCAAGAATATAAGCATTGGGCCCATTGCAGATCAAGACTTATTTAGACGGTTTACTAATGCCCGAATTGTGAGTCGGGATATGATGTTAATATTATTGATTATATTTTTGAGCCTAAGACAAGGCAACATGATCGAAAACAACTAATAATCAAGGCTGATCACATAAATTTGTGTACCTGGTGATTCTTATGATATTGTTGATTATGCCTTAAGTAAACATTCTATCATTTATTATTTTATATTTTACATATAATAGCTTTAACAAATATGGTAACAATTTACCCCGGTTCGTTAATAACTTGCCCCAAATCGGGGTAAATTGTTACTTAGTCATAAATAAATTGATAATAAAAAAATCTTACAAGGAATGCCCCAAATAACTGTCTTAATTATAAGTCTAGATATGTAAGTTGAATTTTATCATATTACTTGTATAAATACTGAAAACAAGTATTCGTAACAACATTCGAGGTTAATAAAAAATCGGAACTTGAATCCCCGCTCTCCCCTACAACATCTGACCGTAAACTTGTTGGTTGCGAGTTAATATTAATAACGATTATATTTAAGTTATTTAGTTTCCCTGCATTTTAGTCTCAATTTTTATCCCGGCACTCAACGCTATATAAATTCAACATATAATGTGTCGAAAATTGGGTGGAAAGTGGGGAGCACAGTGTCTTAATTTGTATTAAATTGTAGAGGGAACCTTGTGTCAGAGGGAACCACAAGGTTCTCTCTACCCTGCCATTCAAGAAGAAGCATATTTTAAATAATTTAGCCAAGTCGGGAATTAAATAAAAAAAAAATTGAAATGCTATTCAATTTTCTTATAGCACCAGCAATTTGTTTCATTAAATTAAGTTTAATAAGAGATTCCAGTGTATTTGTCGGCATTTGGTTAATTAAAAAGTTGCAGTCTCCCAGCTCCATTTTTTACAAAGTTTGCGACTCGACGCATAGAAATTAAACGTTTAGAGGTCTTGAAAAAAATTCTGTATATTTTTTGGTTTCAAAATTATTGTAATGATAATAAACTCTTTGAAACATTGAATTAAAAAAAACACTTAGCGAATACGAGTATGTATGAGACGTGAGAGTTGAGATATGAGAGTTTTCTATTCGTCATCTGTTATTCACGTTAAATACCGACATTAGAGGTGCAAACCAGGTTGGGAACCTGCTGAATTTGAAAATACCGGGATACTACTAATTTTTCAATAAATGAAATTTTCGTTATTTTTGTTTTTTATTACGATAAAACAGTAATTAAGCAAAAAAGCTGATTATAATTCAATGTAAGCCGGACATATATCAAATAAGTGTCTATTTGGTTGGTATGTTTAAAAGGATTTTGTTTTATTCTCCGCACTCTTTGTTCTCCGACCCTTGCAAACTTGCTAATTTAATTGTTGTAATTTCTTGTTACTTACGATAGAAAATTAATAAATTAGTAAGAAAATTATATCAATTAATTATTGATTACTTATTGTGGAAGTTCTGTTGTGGGTGAAGTTGATACAAATATATACTTTACTTTACATATTTTTGATCTTTGTGGTTTATCTCATATCTATTCGGCATTCTAATGGTAACTTACCATTTATCACAAACACTTACGTCCTGCACTTATCATTCATAGACCATAAGACCTCATCGAGAAGGATACAAAGTGGTGAAATGTTAAGCTGCAGAGTGTGCTTCGTTACAAGATGGTTGCGCTTAAGGAATGCCAGCAATCCCATTAATAGCAATAGAGCTGTTGCCAGAGGCCGCAATTATATCACCGCTTATTATCACTATTTGATAAACTTAACCTCGGGCTTGTTGCCCCAATAATCTTTCACGAAACTCAAAATTACCGACGATGCTTTTAGAACAAAAAAGGCGTGCTTATCGTACAACTCTCAAAGGTTACTGACCAATATCAAGTCTAGACAAAGATCAGGAAACCACAAGTCTTATGTGCAACCGCAGAATACTGAACAAATTTAAGGGGCTAATTTATAAGAGTATAATTTGAAGAGTTCTTATATAAAGCAGCGACTGCTGGCCAGCACTTTTTTGGCTCACTCAGTCGCAGAAGTGAAGATGGTCTCAACGTATTTGTAGCACATTAATTTGATCTTGGATTCTGTGACGTAGCATATAAGCTCTAAACCACTTTGCGCTAAGGCCGTGGCAACTATTTATTTACAGAAATCTAAGAATAAGAAATTTATGCCAACCGGATGTCTCGTAAAACGCTAAGTGAAATCTGGCTTATAATAAAGACGGAAATCAGACCTCGTTAATATTAATATTAGAAAAATGTTTGACAATCCAACGTGGACTTATAAATTGTATATGTCGACCAATATATTATGTATATATATATATCAGATATGTTAGTTTTAGTTTATTTTATTTATCTTGCAGATTTGACTGCCTTCAGGTTACATTTGATGATTAAAGAACAATGTCTGGGACATTGTTCTGCAAATATAAAACATTTTGATAATATAATTCACGTAATATATGATTAATGTACTCGTACCTATAAAAATATGTTTTATTTAATTTTACATTAAAACGATTACAGTGATCTCATACAGTCCTTCCTAGAGAAAAAAAAATATTTTTCGAGAAATATTTTTATTTTTTTATACTAATGTCTATATTCGAATAAAAAAATTAAAATATGTCTCTCAATTCATACCAGTGATTCCTGAGATTCTTATCACAATATGGCTACAATTTTTATTTATCTCATGTTGACTGTAAAACCAAAGTCAGTCGTGGCGCAGGGGCACAAAGTCTGATTGTTAAACCGACTGGTTGTGGGTTCGATTTATTTATATTTCCATTTCTTCGCCCTGGTGTCTAGGCAAAAGCGCGGCGTTCAGTTCTGCCACTCAACACGCAATGCCTCCAGAAATCGGCAGAAAGTGGGGAACGGAGTGTCATAACACTAGGTTCCCTCTGCCTACCCTACTGTGTGCGGGATTCAGCGTGAAGCTGACTTTAAAACCATTAAATTTACTGATTTTGGATAATTAAAGTATTTTACGTCTCCAAAAACACTATCCCGTCCATACAAGTGATCTCACATCCACACGTGTGATTTCACATTCTTACATGATCTCACGTCTACACGTTGAGTTCAGCTGAAGAATTCGGCGGAAATTGTGGGATGGAAGTGTCTAAATTCTGAATTGAGAGCGGACTGTCTTAGGTTACTCTCCTTTGTGTATGGTACAGTGAACAGAATGGCCACTGTGGGTTTTTTTTAGATGACAGATATAGGCTGTCGTGGACTCTTATTAAGAACTTTTATAGGAGTAGAAAGTAAACGTTTACGCAGCGCACGCGGCGGTAGCTCTCATGCTGCATAGATTTCGCAATTTTTTGTTATTGATAATCGACTTCTTTTGGTCGTAGCATTTTGTAATATAGACTAGGAGGACTAGGACTATAGGAGGGCCCTTCCTCGAAACATGAACAATCTAAAAACATTCTTGATTCGAACCAGTAGCTCCTGAGATGCACGTTCAAGTAAATAATCTCTTCCCATTTGTAATATTAAGTTTATTTTTAAATCTATTTTGTTTTTTACTCTATTTGTGTTCTTTATTCGATATGTCAATAATTCATTCATTCAAAATTAAAATTTTCTTATCTTTTATATTTATGCAGAAAATTTCAACAGTAAAATAAAATAAAATAATTTGTACGACTGAAATGTGTAAAATACGTTTTCAATACCGAGACGGAATAAAATCCACTGATAAGGCCTCAATGTTTCCGGCTTTTCATAATATTTTCACGTTTCATTTTTAAATCAAGTATGGGAAAACTGTTACTTTGCACATTTTGTTGGATGATATTTATATTATGTAAGTACAATATTTGTTTTGGTTTTTTCCTTAAATTTTTTATTTTTTTAATTTTTTAAAAAATTTTTTAAAAAAATAAAGTTATCCGTTTGACCTGAGTATATGTATTGTACGAATAATATCTGAATATGAAGTGCATATATACATATACATACTTATACAGGGTGGAAGCGTCTGCGCTCCTTTTACAGGAGCAGCATACTCGTATAGGGTAAAATATTTCAAACCCATACCTAAAGAAATTAATCAAGATAAATCAACAATTTAAACGTAGGATTTTGTTTTCATTTCACGATATTTATCCATACTGGATTTCGTGTGACGCAGTTAAGAATAAATACCAATAACGTAAACACATACTACTACAAAAATACTACTAAGCGTAGCCGATCTGCCGCTTTTCATTCGAAAAAAATTTACTAGATGAGAAGGGGATATCTTTCGTTCTATTTTACGCAATTCAACATCAATACAACAATAATTTTATTATTTTTTTTAAAATATTTTTTCATTTTGGCAAAAATCTCTTTTACTTTAATTGTATTAGATTTTTATAGAGTAGTTAAAACTGTGGTTTTATTTAAAGTGGTGATGACAAAAACACTGTATATCTGTATTTGTACATTTGTCCACAAATTTCTCGGAAACTAAAATAGCCATTGAAACCATTTCGATTTAAGTGAGGTACCTATATTCCAGCTTAGGAGACAATTGGAGTTTCATTAAAATCGGTTCGTATCCACTTATTTCTGAAGAAGATATATAAAGTATATATAATACCTAACTCAACCAAATTAAGAGGTATTCGAAGTCGGTTTCATTTTTCTCAACGAGTTTTATATAAAAAAGTTTTTTTTTGTTGATAACATCATTTTTTATTCAATAAACATTCAATTAAAATGTGAATATAAATACATATTTATTTATTAATTAGATAGGGTATGATAGCGTCTAAGATCTTATTAAAATCCTATAAAGCCTATTACTCGAGTTTTATAAGAAAATCAATACTTTCAAAACATTTTGTATGTATATGACATTTTAATTTATGAAAATTAATAATTCGGCGGAAAGTGGTGTTACAGAGTGTCTTAACACTAGGTTTCCTCTACCTACCCTTCTACGTGTAAGATACAGCATGAAGCTAAAGAAAGTTACTTATCCGTATAACATGGTGGCAGTGGTTAGTTAGTGTACATTTGTTAACGCAATGGTTGTGAGTTCGCTCCCCACTTGAGGGAAAATGTCTTAACATTACATTCTATCTGCTTACTCTACAGTATACTGATTATATACCGTTTTTTTTTTCAGCTTCACGCGGCATCTAGGCAGATGCAGATACCAGGTAGGCAGAGGAAATCTAATGTTAAAATACTCCGTTCCTCACTTTCTGCCCAATTTTTCCAGATATTGCCTGCTGAGTGGCGGAACTTAACGCCGGGTTTTTTTTGCCTTCATGCCAAAGCGAAGAAAAAAAAATTAATAATAATTCAATCCTCCGAGTGGGCATTGAACCTACAATCCTCGCGTTACAGTCACATCCTTGACCCACTGTGCGATGAGGGTCTCACAAAATAAAAATAATAAGTTAACTTTAAATAAACCACCGAAACAAAGTTACGGGCGACAACTAGTATTATTTCTGACCATTTGGAAAATAAATATCTATTTATCTTATATTACTTAATTGAAAAAATATTATATATTTTTTTCTGTTCAGGCCAGATTTTCGCCTATTCGAACGGTGCAGAGCCAATCGACATTAAAATAGAGGAAGGAGGCAAACGTCAAAAAGGACCGAAGTTTATTATGATGATACCTGATAAAAAACCAATTTTATCAGGACTACATAAATATTAATAAATTTTTCCACGTTTTATGTAATATACATAGACATAGAAACAATAATAATATTTTTAGAAAACCTATAAAACTTACAACCCAATTGGATTTGAAACTGCGCCTCTAGGGCCGTCCCAGGGCTATCATGATTAAGCCATACGTTTATATCGGACTATGTCGAAATTCTTATACGCTTGTTACGATTTATTTATATTGTAAGCATCTGTGTAGGGAGATTTTATATTTCTTGTTTTTTAGCTTCACGGTGTATCTCGCACATAGCAGAGTAGGCAGAGGGAACCTGAAAAAGTAGTGTTAAGACACTCCATACTCATTAAGACAATTTCGTTCCCCACTTTCCGCCGTATTCTGGAAATACTGCGTGTTGAGTGGCGAATCTCAACTCAACGTTACTTGCGTGAATCATTTCGATGTGTCCCACTGTAACCTCAGTTAGAGTTAAGTCGACAAATCTTAGTTATTTCTATTTGAACTACTACTACTACTACTATAAGGATACAATAAAGTCATATCATGTAATGCTTTTTTTTATTTTTCTATCTTCACGCTGTATCCCGCACATAGCTGGGCAGGCAGAGGGAACCTAGAAACCTAATGTTAATACACTCCATTCCCATTAAGACTGCTTTAGCTGCAGTATTCTATATGGCACAACTCAAAATGTGTGTTTACTTGTAAAAACTACTACTATTCCATTTTTATATAGTCTATAATTTAAAATTCAGTTACTGTACAAGAATGCAACGAAATTACTAAAATATTTTTAATATCTAATTGCTAAATTGCTACTTTGGTATGGTTAAGAATATTTGAAAAGGCATATTTCAAAATTTTTTGAAAGCAACTTTTGTTTACACAGTTTATAGCAGCAAACTTTTGTGAATTAGAGCTGGTTTTCTTGTTCATGAATTGACAAGATGAAAATTAACACTTTAAATACATTATTTACAAACTACGTAAAGAAATAAGGTTTCACGCTCTTTCTCGCAAAGTAGAATATATAGCGATAATACAGTGTTAAAACACTCACTTCCCCACGCACCGCCCAATTTTCAAGACATCGCATGATGAATGTCAGAACTACATTCCGCGCTTTGTCTTGTTACCAGAGCAAGGAAATTAAAATAGTATATTTCCCCGAGTGGAATCGTATCGACACTACACCACTTCGACCTCAACGTACAAAAACTATTCAAAATACTTGAAAACCATTTGATTAAAAGCAAAATAGTAAGATAAGTTTGGATTAAAACTATTTCAAGTGAAATGAAATGAATGCGACGGAGCGTAAACTCCATCAAAAGTTATAGAAAAGATCTCTTTGAGGCCGCTTCCCAGCGTCTTATGAAACGCTGCAGATCTTGAAGGCTGGATGTCAAGTTGGGAATATGAAATACTTTATTCCATTTCTGGTTCCATTCAAAATATTTATCTTAGACTTAAGTACTGGATGGGAAATTAATTAGTATAAATATTATAAAGTGTAAATTTTTTTTTGAAAAAGTATAAAAATGACTCATGACTCGAACCCGTGCCTTTTAGAAAGGCTTCACATTAAAATATTTTAAAGAATTGTTCATATATCAGTTTCACGCTGTAACTCGCACGCAGCAGAGTAGTCTGAGGGAACCTGAAAACCTTGCGCTAAGACATTCCATAACCATTAACTTCTTTTTCCCACTCCCCACAGAATCTATCTGGAGGCATTGTCTGCTAAGTGGTGGAACTTAACGCCGCCCTTTCCCTCGACACCAGAGCGAAGAAATGAAAATATTTAAAAAAAGCATTCAAGTTGTAGCAATCGTGTATAAAATGTAATGTTGAGATATGGCGTAATTGGCTAGAATTGTAGTGACACTTTAAAAAAATAGACAAAATTTTTATAAGAAATTAAAGTGTAATCTTGAATTTACACAACAACATTATATAGATTTCGCAAAGTTTTTAAAAACAACTGATTTTGACTTATTAAAATACTTATTTATGTTTCTTGGACACACATCCAAAACATATTTATAGCTTTCTATATAGCGAGAATGGAACCCACAATCATCATATATACCGATAAAAATTTCCATATTTTTATGGAAATTTTTATGGAAACTTGTACAAAAAATAAAAAACTTTTTTAAAGTCAACCAATTGTAAAAGTATAATTTATTTAATAAAAGATTTTACTTTCTACCATTCTATTATTAAGAGATCATCTAGACTTCTCTTTGTGAACGTAATTGTGCCATTTTTCATATTCATTGGATTCACTCTTTGTAGATCGTGCTAAAGTTTTAACGAACCGCCTATTTCTTTTATCTAATTTTGCTGGTAAATTTGAAGAATCTTGTCTCCAGAATATTTTTTTTGGCATACTTTGGGTTAGTTAGTATGATGGTACCGGAATTAGGCTAATATTAGGTTAATTTTTTTAACGTGTATATGTAAGGACGAAATAAAGTTTCAAAATTCACAACTTATAATTAAACTAGCGGATCCAGAGGGCTTCGTCCACTATACGACACTATACGAATATTTATTAAATATATTTATGAAATTACTTTCAGTTTAAAGACTGAATTCCAATAAACTATGGAACACGTGTTCAATTAAATATTTTTAAAGAGTCTGAATTTCAACTTTCACGTTTCTACCATCAGCGGTTAGGGCTGTGCCTGCGTTTATACCTCAGTTACATAAATCCTAGCCTAGTTGTTATTCCGATATACTCGTATAAGCTATATTACTGTAAAGTTTTATCCAGATTCATTCAGCAGTTCCTCCGCTAAGTGGAACAAACATCCAAACTTTCACATTTATAACGGTATTAGTAGGATGAAATATAATTCAACTGGTATACAACTTTAGTGTAATCTGAAAATAATTATAATTATAGTGCAATTCTTATTAAACTTTAATACATCACTAAGATGAGGAATGATCAAGCGTGGCTTGATAAGCTTATGACATTATCTAGTAGATAAGTGATACTACCATCGTAGAACTTGGTAGTAA
Source organism: Heliconius telesiphe telesiphe (assembly GCA_018249795.1). Lineage (NCBI taxonomy): Eukaryota > Metazoa > Arthropoda > Insecta > Lepidoptera > Nymphalidae > Heliconius > Heliconius telesiphe. The sequence continues at coordinate 11,557 of DWLH01000720.1, forward strand.
CGACTTTTACGTGAAAGCTAAAACTGATCAACCCCGACTCGCACTTAGCCGGCTGAGGTAACTACAACTCGTTTTATGGGCTGGATCCACCTCTGTGGAACATTTTATCATTCGCATTTTAAAAAAAAGGAAATAAAATAATTGAAATATAATCTTTATTCCACCAGGCGAGGAGAGATCTTCACACCTGACCAAAAAAACCATATAAAAATGGACGTATCATTTATCAGAATCGGTACAGTCGTTTAGCAGTTACAAGAGAACAAAGCAACGGACGTACGTACGTACATACGAGTACGCGCTAAAAACATAATCCTCATTTTATGTTTCGCTGCAGTTGGTTAGTAAAAAAAAAACTTATTTCTTTTTCTTTAACCTCCTTTAGTAGTAAAGTGCAAATATCATTGGACCAGGGACTACCCACAGTAAAACAATGATACTGCCATACTCCGAGCTGCCCCCGAGCGGCTAAGAGAACAGTGGCGATACAATAACTTTTAATTAAATCAAACACAACAGCTCGCTCTGAATGACTCCTTTTAGAATATTATAATTACTTTTGCATGTAAAAATATGCAATTAATGTTATTGGGTTTTATGTTGATTTTTAATTTGTTGTTCTTTGCAGCTTTATGTTTTCACGTTTTCTTCCTTACATATCGAGGTAGACAGAGGTACCTACGTCCTCACTTTCCGCCTTACTTTTGAATGTTGAACGATGGCACTTAACGCCGTTCTGGTAGACACCAGAGCAGGGAAATGAAAATAACGTAACTACAATAATTTCATAGAGCAGGCAACGAACTCGGAACTCTCGCATATACAATCAGAATCTGTCCCTGCCCAAAGATATGTAGGTAGTAGGCAGAAAGAGCGTAATGTAAAGACACTCTTTTTTTTATGGAAAAGGACAAGGCAAACGAGCGTTCGGGTCACCTGATGGTAAGTGATCACCGCCGCCCACGACACAAACAATTCATTTTAACTGAGATTGGAGCACCTTGCGCACTTCACCTTCACGCTGTATCTCCCTTATAGCAGGGTAGGCAGATGGAACCTTGTGTTAAGACACTCCGTTGCTCATTTTCCTCCAAATTTTCGACCACACCCGTTACGTTTTCATTCATATGCTGACACTGGCACTATCACTGAGCCATGAAGATCTCAAGATACTTTATTGTAATTATATTGATTTAATAGAACTCGCAACCACCAAACAACATCTGCAATACTGCATCGAAATCGAGATGCTGGTATTCCAGTATAAAACTAATATTTAATTTAAACTTTAAACGCTACACTAACCGAACTAGACTGGAGTCTGGTTGCTTTAGTTAGCTAAACCAATGTTCGAACTTCAACTGTTAATTACTCCTAGGTCTAGATGTTAACTTGTCGTCCTTACACAGAATCGACAATTAGAATTTAATTGATGTTAATTTAGTACAAATATGTACATTACAAGCAATTGTACCGAGTGCCTATTAGTTATTATTGCAACATGCGTTTTGGATCATTTAATATAAAGACACTTCGTTGCCTAATTTTCGCCAATTTTTGAAATGTTGCGTGTTACGCGGCGGAACTCAACGCCACGTTTTGCTCTGGTAGGGCGAGGACATAATAAATTCCCAAGTGGGAATCGAACCTATATCCGTCGTGTTTGCAGTAAGCTGGAACCGTTGCACAAAAACAAACGACAGTTGCATTTATTTATGATTTTTTTAAAATTTAATTACAATAAAATCCCCAAATCTAAATATAGTGAGTTTTGATAGCAAATATCTTTAGAAATATCCTTTGCTACCAAATTGGCATCAATATTGGCACGTAATTCTGCTTACAAAACGCAGATTCTACAAAGAGAATGATTAACGTTTGATGTTCGTCAAAGGTTGCTGCTAGTTCTACACACAATGCACGTAATTAGGTCTACACGTGAGGGAATGATCGTGAATCTGACTGAAAATTACCGAAAAAAGAACAATATTAATGAATACCTACAAATAATATAAATCAATTATTGTATATAATTCTAGGTGGCTGGAGAGAAGCTTGTGTCAAGGCACCGTTCTCAACTTTCCGATCGAATTCGAGATATCACGCGTTAGTAGCGTAATTCAACGCCGCACTTTGTCCAACAGAACGGGAAAATGAGATTAAATGATCCCCAGATTAGTGGTCACACCCACAACCTATAATATTAAAAAAATAAATACTTAGATGTTTTAATTACTGCTAAGCTTTACATATTAGTTATATTATTCAACCGAATCGTGCCATAATAATACAATATAATATAACATGTTTTTTTTTGTTAAACCAACGTGAAAATTTGTTAATATATAATTAATAAATACTTTTATTATATACTGTACAATTGTCACAGTATAAATAAAAGTCCCACCAGATTAAAAATCGCATGATTTTGGTATTATATATTATTTAAAATCTTACGCGACGTTTGGAACACTTTGCAGGACTCCGTGGTCAAATACAAATTATCAACTTGAAATAATGTGAGTAAAGATCTCGAAATTCAAATATCGTTATATTATAACTTCACGCTATATCCCGCACATGATTTAGTTTGCAGAAGGTACCTGAGAACTTAGTGGTAAGAAACTATTCCATTCCAATTAAGACACTTCCGTACACCACTTTTCCGCCAAATTCTGATATCATTGCGTATTGAGTGATAGAATTCAATACGCAATGCTCTCAGAATTTGGCGCTCTCAGAAAGTGGTGAACGGAACGGAACGGCTCGATGCCCACTCGACGAAATGAAAATATTAAATATTTCATTTCTTCGAGTGGGCATCGAACCGACAACATGTTGCGTTTACTCTGACACTCTAGTGCAAATGCGCCACGACTGGCCTCGTAAATCTTAAAATACAATTTATAAAATAGAAATAACGTAAATATGTAACGAACAAAATACTATTAGCTTCAAGCTATATTCTGCATATCCTGAAACATGCCACCGGGACGTACAAATGTTCCGTTTTTTTGGGAATGCCATGTAAACTTGTTTCGACCGACCGAAGCAAGTTTCTGAGTATTTTAAATGAAACTATTTAACCGGATTATTCGCATATATTTAGGATTATACATTTTTGGAAACCTGACGTTTCGAACACTTTGCAGTAGACCGTGGTCACGGGCAGACTGAGGTGGTATTCTGCATTAAGTTTCTGAGTGATTATCTCAGTACGTCAGTTTTCAAAAAACGAAAATGTTAAATTATTCATTAATTTAAATATTTATAATCATGTCAATTATACCAAAAAAAAAGGTGAGAAAATACTTCTCTAAAATAACTATCCTAAAACACGAAAGCATACCTCACACTTCGAAAAAAAAAACGAAAGTACAATACCCTACAATTCGTTGGGTTTCGACCGAAGTACAAAGGTCCCATTTTTTTCGGAATTATTAGTGTCAATTATACCTAACAAAAAAAAACGAAAGTACCATCAGACGTTGAGAAAAATTTAAGTTATCCTAAAAAAAAGCGACCCTAAAACAACGAAAGTACACCTCCAACAGTCAGTGTCCCGTTTTGAACCCACCAAAAAATGGTCACATTGCAGTATACAGTTGGATAGGCAGAGGGAACCTAGTGTTTAAACACAAGAGATTGTGAGAAGTGATTCCCCCCTTTCCTGCCCAATTTTCGAGACATTGAGTCTGGAGTGGCGGTACTGAACTTTCGTGTCTCTGTCTGTGTCTCTTATATTTGATATATGTACTTCAAATCTATATTCAACACTAACCTTATGCATAATACCTAAAAAAAGTAAAAGCCTCGATATTCCGTTGACTTATAAGCGGGTCGTGCTAGCTTCTATAAACTGTGAGTGATAGCTATTGTATTGCGATTGAGGAGCACGATCAGGTACGCGATGTACAATACACAAACATAAAGTATTACACGCTTACACATGTTGGGACCTGTCAGGACAAGTTCCATGGTTGTTTGTTGGCAAGCGTTAAAGCTTATAAAATATTTTTAACTTGCTTTATTTACTGATAATAATATACTGTGTTTTAGTTATCTGTAGTATTCCGTAGCTTCACTGATAGGCAGCCATATTGTAAGCAAATGTTATATAAGCCGGTACTTTTACATTTGGGGTATTTTGCTAAAATGACTTTACTATTCGAAGAATTTACGAAACGAACGCTCTTTAACTTTTTAGATAACATATGAAAATTTGAACTTAGTGTGATTTTAACCCGCGTCTCTTGGAAGCCGTGCAAGAGCTCTGACCGACTAAGCCACACCTTCTTATCAGGTGACGTCGAAATTCTTATATGCTTGTAGAGATTTTTACAAATTTCCGCTACGTTAAGATAATTAATTACTTAGAATTGTCATTTGGCGATCTCTCGCCAAATGATAATTTTTAGAAAAGAAAAATACTTTTAAGAAATTATGAATATTAAGAATTTTTTATTAATAATATACTTGTTACGACTCATCTAATCAGTTGTAACAAGAATTTCGACGTAGCCCGATGAGAACTGGACCCGCAGTTGGTCAGAGCGCTTGGACGGTCTCCAAGAGGCGCGGGTTCAAATACCTCTATGTTAATTTGTCTTTTATATATGTTTTCTAATAAGTATGTTTCTTTCCTAATTTTGGAATAACACTTTGAAATTCTAACGAACTCTCTTTGTTCTGTTGATTTTTTTTTAACGTGATATCAACCGATCTATTGTTAAAACGATCAGAAACTATTTTAGAAACCTTTGAACTCGCTCCGATTTTTATTTGCAAAAAAAAGAATCAGGGAAGTTAGTAGATAATTTTTTCAAATAACTTTTTTAGGCGAAAAAACGCCAGAATTATTTTAAAACCTATTATAATCTATCAGGAACTATAGAACTCAGCTGCATGCGAAGAGAACTCTTTTTTTTTTTAAACTCCTGGACAATGCTCTGCTAAGTTCATAGACATGACCAAACGCCAATCATTCTCTTTGTAGAATCTGTCGTTTATAATCAGAATAGGATTCTAATATTGATATGAATTTGGTAGTGCAATATGTTTTTAAATACATAAAATATCAGCTTCTCGCTGTATTCTGCTTATAGCAGAGTAGGCAGAGGGAGCCACGTGTTAAGAAACTCCGTTACGTTAATGTCTTTTTAAAGAAAATTATGTTATACAATATTAAAATTCTGCTACTAAAAATAAAAAATGTATTTGGAATTGAGCATTTTATTGTAATTAAATTTAAAAAAAAAAATACATAAATAGATACCACTTTCGTTTGTCGCTGTGCAGCGGTTCCAGCTAACTGTAATCACCACTGTTATGGATTCGATTCTCGCTTTGGAATTCATAATTTTCCTCACTCTACCAGAAAAACTGATCCAAAACATATTTTACTTCAATAACTATACTACACTCAGTATAAGACTCGATACAATTGTTTGTATGTACATATTTGTACTAATTTAACATCAATTAAATCCTAATTGTCGATTCTGTGTAAGGACGACAAGTTAATATCTAGACTTAGGAGTAATTAACAGTTGAAGTTCGAGCATTAGTTTAGCTAACTAAAACAACCAGACTCCAGTCTAGTTCGGTTAGTGTAGCGTTTAAAGCGTAATTAAATGTTAGTTTTATACTGGAATACCAGC
>DWLH01000721.1:0-17209 GCA_018249795.1 Heliconius telesiphe telesiphe
TGGCAACACGCATGGGCAGACTCGACCGGATCATTACCACCCCCGGCATTTAAAACCGGCGTGAAGTAGTGGCTTTATGCCACTGCGTTTCACATCAGGTAATGCCGGGCTCCGGCGCCCAACCCACTTTAAAGGCAGGCAACGCACCTGTAGCTCCTTTGGTGTTGCACGGTGTCGTGGGCGGCGGTATCACTTACCATCAGGTGACCCTAACGCTCGTTTGCCTTGTCATGTTCCATAAAAAAAAAAAATTCTAAAAGTCTTAACACTAGGTTCATTCTGCAAAGACAAGCGCGTCAAAGCCCGTCGTTTAGTTCCGCTACTTAGCACGCAATGTCTTGACAATTAGGTGGTGCGTGGGAAACGAAGTGTCTTAACACTAGGTTCCTTCTGCCTAATCACGGGAACACCATGAAGATAAGAAACATAGTATAAATTGTTTATAATTTACTATTGATGTTATTTTTTTATAAGTATGAAAAGGGTAAGATTTAACAAGAAAAGAAATCAAAATTTTAAGACATTTTACTAATTTCTTTTCCAGACCGAAGCATCAGAATGGCGCAAGGTGTTCTTCTTAGCATCAGCAGTATACTTCTTTACTAACTTGTTCTTCATACTTTTTACGACATCGGCAAGACAAGAGTGGAATGAGCCTAATGAAGAGACTGATGTTGGTAAGTACATACTCGCAATTAGAAAGTTAGACAGAGGGAAGCTTGTGTATACTCCGTTTCCCACATACCGAGTAAATTTCGAGAAATTGCGTGTTCAGTGGCGGATCTCAACGCCGAGCCTTGGCCTGGAATCTACGGTGTTACCCCGAATGGAAATTGAACTAACAACCGTCGCGCTTATTTGGATGCTGTTGTAATTTAATTTTAGAGTATTGATATAGAAGGTGTTATATAGCCATTTAATCCTCTCAGTTTTGTATTTTTACAGCATAAATAATTTTGTAACTATTTTAATATTGTCCACAGAAAAGAAAACCACAGATAAAGCAAGCTCTGTACATATATGAAGTGAATGATATTGAGATTACAGTAATCTTATTTATTTTTGTACCTGAAAAAAAAAATGATGTGAATAAAATTCATCTAAAATATAATGATTTTCTTTACTTAACATTTATTTGCTCCACGCTTTATCCCTAGCGGGATAGTCAGGTAGAATGGGGGCGCCAAAAACTACTGTTAGGTTGCATTTTCGTAATTCCCATAAGAATATTCAATTGAATGTTTGAAAAAAAAACAACTTATCGACACTTGTAATAAAATCGTAACTCATCGATGTCTGTTAACAAGGTAATAGAACTTAGTCAGTTTGTCTGTTTGTCTATACGTCTGTTCATGATAATCTCAGAAACGGCTTAACCAATTTAAGTGCACTTTTGTATTATGGCAAACTTATATATTTACCTTCCATATTTAGTACTTGTTTTATTTTAACTTTAATGAGTTAAAACTAGATTTACGCTGTATCCCGCCTATAGCTGGATAGGCAGAGGAACCTTAGTGTTAAGATACTGCGATCCCTACTTGGTGCCAGAGGAAAGAAATGAAAATATTAATAAATTATAATTCAATCCTCCGAGTTGGGATTAAACCCAAACAACGTCGCATTACAGTCACATCCTTGTGCCCCTGCGCCAAGACGGGCTCTAATACCTATACGGGGTGTTTTGTCAGTACCACTTTAAATGAAACCACAGTTATATATACAGGATATTTTAGACATTTTTTAAATTCTTATACATTTTAAAAACTACCAACATTATTATAGTTCATAAATTATATTTCAAATTAAATAATCAAGAATCTTAATTTTGGAAAAAAAAAAGATTCTTGAAGACAGCATCTTCATGAGGACAGCGTTAAATCGCGTTACAGCCTGTATATGACCACTTGCACTAAAATTCAGCGTACACCTCGCAGACTGCACCTCCTACCGATTTACTATTTAGTATCCGTTTTTTTAGGAGGTGGTGCTGCCTTGGGATTTTACCTTTTTATTTAATCATAATTCGTTGCAATCAGTTTAAAAAATAACGGTTACAAAAAAAAACACTAAAATCCATTATACATATATTTGCCGAGTAATTGCGTAATGAGTAAACATACAGTCAAATTAAGAATCCTTTTTGTTGTTATTTGAAAAAAAGTACCTACCTATTAAAACTAATGTATAGACTTTATTCTTTTCGTCATTACACATTTGATCATATGTTAAACCACTCCGTTCTCCACTATCTTTCCCAATTAAATTATTAAATATATATATAATTATTTCTTTCCATTGGGAATCCAACCCTCGACCTACAGTTAGATATTTAGAACTAATTTTTTTTTAACAAAATCTTTTTCGTTCTAAGATGAAATACAAGTAAATATGTATGAATGCAAATAGTGTTATTAGACCGTCATTAGTCCTTCGTTTAAGATAAGCTGTTGTACCTTCACTACGTTGTATACGATAGGCTCAACCCAAACTAAAATAAAATATTGAAAAAAAAAATCTAAAATCAGCTTCACGCTGTATCCAGCACACAGTAGGGTAGGCAGAACCTAATGTTAAGACACTCCGTTATCCACTTTCCGCTGAGTTCTGGAGGCATTGCGTGTTGAGTGGCAGAACTCAACGCCGCACTTTGTCTCTACACCGGAGCGAAGAAATGAAAATATAAATGTAAATAAATATTTCAATTCCTCGAGTGGGGATCGAACCCACAACCAGTAGATTTTACAGTCACACTTTGTACCCCTGCGCCACGACTGGCCTTAAATAAAATATTGATTTCCAATAATTGATATATTACTTAATTTCCATACTAATGTTTCATTTGAAAACTCATAACTGAAATATAATAAAATGCTTTTTAGTGTTATAACGTATAATTTAGATCATGTATTTTTCGTCAGTGGTGAACCACCTCGACTTCGTACAGATATAATGTAGACTGCTATATACATAGTATGTAATGTACTATTTTGTTATTTTATTTATATAATGAGAAATACACTTTTTAAAACTATTAAAAATCCTTACAAGATTTACTATTATATAATACCAAAGTTTTAGAAATGTTCACGATACCATTAGAAGTCACTATAATTGCGTTGCAAACGTCGTGGCGCAGGGGCACTAGGGTATAATTGTACCGGTTCTGGAAGTGTTCGATCCCCAATCGAGAGAAAGAATTATTATTTATTAAGATTTTAATTTCTTCTCTTTTCAAGGCAAAAGTCCGGCGTTGAATTCCGCCCCTCAACACGCCATGCCTCGAAAAATTGTGCAGAAAATAGGGAAAGAAGCGTCATTACACTAGGTTCCCTCTGCATACCCTGCTGTGTGCATCCCGCATTGCTTGAAGCTGAAAAAATATGTAATTCAGTGTACCGAATAAATAAGTCGTGTAGTTTCGCTGTGCTCGTACGGGGAGACTTAAGTGAACGTCGTCTTGCCAATTTTAAAGGTACCTGTTCACGATCTGGTTCCGTGTTCATTCGGGCAATTGTGTCCAAGTCAACGCATGCCTGAATAGGTGCCACAGTAGCAACGCAGAAACCGATCGGCTCATGGAGCACTTGTAATCGACTTAAGGACGATATGCGCTTACAGATTATGAACGATATGGCCTCCGTTGAGTCGAAGCGGGGAAAGCTGTATTCGACATTGCTATGGATTTTCCCAATTAGTTGAGTTGCCTACGCGACTTCCCGACGTGGACAACCACAATATCTCCTTATTGGAGCTACTGCAGACTTCACATCCCCAATTATTCCAGATCATTGTCGATACCCCTTTGGAATGTTGAGACTACTGTCTGGTATGGAATGGCGCCTATTAAACGCGGCAGTCGCAGAACACCCATAACTCGTCACGTCTGGCACTACAAGTCAGCATATTGGTATGGGATGCGTACATTTTACTTATCTTATCCCTGGGGGCCGGATTGATTATCTTCTGATGATCCTAGAAGCTGTGCCGCTGTTGTTGTTGACATGTTTCTACAGGGCATAGAACTTTATATTCCTATTCCCAGCCTTGTAGTACCAATCGGTGGCAAGGCTGTCTTTGGTATGGCCGAATCTCCGCTATTCTGTCCCATTTTTTTATTACATTCATGTATAGAGAAACAAATATCAAAACCGGTGATTTAAGACTTGTATTCCTTTTACTTTTCATAATGGCCCTCAACATTACCAACTCCACCCTATACTCATTCACTCAATATGCCCAACTTGCCTCAACGTGTTCTTCTTCTTTTTTGATAAAGATTAATACGAAGTTATAGAATGGATATTAACAATAACGAGGCAAACTTACATAAAATATGTTAAAATGGTGTCAATTTAAGATGTCTTTAGAGGTTAAATATAATATCGCAGACTCTTTTTTTTCTAATTGGATATATTTGTTCAGATTGGATTTTTTAAATTCGTAAAATATTTCGAATGGAATGTCTGATTTTAATAATTTAAAGAGTAACCTGGAGTTATTGAAAAATTATAAGGATTTATATAAAAGTATGGATAACAAGCTCTGATTATATTCAGTAATCCAATCAAATAAAAACTTCGAGATACTAAATGTCTCACTACAGTAGTGAGACATTTAGTATCTCGAAGTTTTTTTTAGATATGGATATGTGCTATAATTTTGTACATCATTTTTTGTTCCATCTTCAACAGCTTCTCCAGCACATGTGATGAAAGAAACTTACTTATCTTTACTTTTTTACGCCTTGGTTTACATTATTTAAATGTTAGCAGGGATCCCTAAATTTTACAATAAATGCCTTTGTTATTCAGTGATAATGCGCCTTTGTTATTCAGTGATAATGTAGCATTCTAATAGTGAAAGTTTTTAAAACTCGGGTCAGTGGATTTTATATTTATTCACTAAAAACATACACACATACAAATCTTTCTTCTTTATATTTTAGTATAGATTACTGTATATTTGTATAGTTGTATATTCACTTATTATTTTCCAATCTTCTTTATTTTAAAGTATTTAAATTATTATTTTCTACAATTTAGTTTTAATTTAGAATTTAGTTTTGTGCATATTATTATAAGTATAGTTTTGTAGTCGGTTTTATTTTCTAAAAAATATTAATTATACACAATAAATTTAAGCAATTATTTTAGGCAAACTATGGTTTAAAAGGAAGTTCCTTTACTGCATAAGTCACCTGTACATTCTTATATAACACAGGTTTCTTACATATAATGTAACAATATGTACCTTGGGTATGATGTAGTAAACTAAAGAAAATAATAATAATAATATGCATGGCAATACATAATAATATAATCAACATATTTTTAATACCATACTAATCGAGAATAATTTTTGTATGGACGGTCTAAGTGTCGTAACCGTTATATTTTATATACATATAAACTCTAAAGATATTAATAAATATGATGCATATAAAGACGCGTACCAAATATAGAATAAATATAATATGATAATTCGAAATCGATTATGGCACGATCTTTTAATATTGAATTTCTTATAAAGGCAAATTATGTAATAAGTTCTTTGATTTTCACGATTATTACACATTTTAAATAAAACTAATTTAACCGGATTAATCGCGTATATTTAAGATTTTTCATTTTGGAAACCCGACGTTTCGAACACTTTGCAGTAGTCCGTGGTCACGGGTAGACTGAGGTGGCATTCGTCTGTCAGTTGACATAATTATTATATCAAACTACCGCCAACGATTTCTTACGGGGCCTTCGGGAGAGGTCGGGCTCTCCCCACAGTTGCGCGCGTATTCGATCGCGTCGCGAAAGACCTCCTGGTGGTTAGCCTCCAAGTATCGGAGAATGTCCTCCGTTTTTAGCCCGGCCATTGACGGAGTTGTGACTCCCCTTCCCGGCGAGAGAATGGGTGTGTAACTTAGAACTAGCACTATCACTTGTGTACCTAACTAAAAACGATAATGTGTACTCACTCAGAGCGGCGAACTCGCAACTCCTTAGCGGAAGCGAGAGGACTGCACAACCTCAGCAAAACGCAGCGCAGCGCAGGACAGCGTGGCTCAGCAAGGCACAGCACAGCACAGCGCAGCGACTGCAATTGAGAACAGGATCGGTTAGAAAGTCCGTTAAATTTGGCGCGAAAAATTACCGACCGGGTGACCTCATCGGAGCGAGGCCAAATCGGTAACGAAGTGAGATATCGATTTTTTTTATTCTTCATTTTCACTTTATTTTGACGTGTAGAACCTAAAATTTGTTTCAAATCGCGGCGCCCCGGAAATCGTACTCTCCCCTAAAAATACCTTAAAACATGCTTTCTATGTGTATTCTGTATACCAATAATATATTTAACTAATAATATATGTAACTAATTTAAAAACTGTACAGGAGCTAATATTAGTTATTTTACAGAGAATATCGTGAATACTTATCCAAATCAATTGATTAATAATTAAAAGGCTGTTTGTAGTATCTCTATTTCTTAAATAAATAATCATGTAGTTCAAGCGGGCAAAGCCGCGAGCAGGCCGCTAGTTGAGAAAAGAAATCGGAAAATCGGATGTATTTTTAATGCTATATATGTTAAATTATTTTTAAAGCTATAATTTAGGGCCTATATAAGGCCTTATAATTTTTTCGACTTTTAAGTTATATAGTGTAGAATTGGGATGCAATTATTATATGATTGTAATTATATCCCAATTTAATCGTAATAATGTGTATAATAATACGATTACGATTGCATGTTTTATCGATAGTAAACTAGTTTATTTTTTAATCAAAATTAAACACAATCATATAAAACGATCAAACTATTTTATTATTTATGTTTGGAAATATTTCAACATTATTTTCTACCGTTTTTTGTGTGTACTATTTCACTTCTACACATGTTACTTCAAAAATCTTAAGAGTTTTACAAGGACAAGATGCTGTTCTCGGTGAATTTCCTTATATAGTGGCTCTTGCCATTCAATTTAACGAAGGAACACAGTTTGAATCCTATCAGCCTTTTAGTAGCGGCAGCATTGTAACGCCAGTATGGATTCTAACTGCAGGGTATTGTGTTGAAATGGTAAAAAGGATTTCTTCTGATATTCTACATCTTAATATTCCTAGAGCTAAGCTAGTAATTCATTATACAATGTCCTCAGATAAGAAGCATCAAGAATGGATTACTACTGATGTAATAAGCACTCAACGTCATCCTGGCTATAAAGTGAGAACTATTAGGCAAAATCAATTGACTGTTATGAATGATATAGGTTTGCTGAAAACAAATTATGCAACAGTTTCAATGTTAGGAAAATTCAGTCCAGTCGACTATCGAACCTTATATGGACATAAAGTTACATCAGCTGAATTTGGATTAATGAATTCAGAAAATGGCATAGACGATGTTCTCTCACTTAATAATCACTTCAAGTATATACAGCTGTAGTTGTAAAATGTTCTCATACAAAAGATATTGTTCGCCCATCATTTTGTTTGTCCTGGGAGTGTAATCGGCCTGCAACATCTTGTAAGGGAGATTCAGGAGGGCCCGTCATTCATCAAACTGGTATTATAGCAGTTCTAACGGCTGGTGACAATGAAAGATGCAACACGATGGAAACATTAAATTTTGCGGCAATAGTAACACCACTGAGTCCTTTTGTTAATTGGATTATTAATAAGATAAGAAATAATAATAATTAATAACTAATTTGCTTTTTATGTCCAACGTCATCGTATTAACTATAAATTAAAAATATGAAAAATCAGCTTCCCGCTGTATCCCGTAAAAAGCAGAGGAAAACCAGTGGTAAGACACTCAGTTCCCCACTTTCCTAAATTGTTCGATGAGGAACTCAACGCTGGGCGTTGGCCTTTATCTCAGGAACGCTTGGAGATATCGAGTTGAAATTCAAACCATATACTCAGATCTGCGGCCCCATGATCTCCTGAACTCTACTCTGAAGTCTATGAAACATTTTATAGCGGCAGTATTGTTACATTCATATGGACCTTAACTGTAGGACATTATATTGAAGCCATACAAAATATGTGGTCTGATATCCTAACTAATATCAAAGACAGATCCAAGGTGTCATCCGTTATACGATTTCCTCAGAGAACAAGCATTATGAATGGGATGCTATTGATATAATAAGCACTCAATTGCATCCTGGTTATAACCTTCTGGCGCCCTGGGTATCACATTTGATACGTGCATTAACAACTTCATAACTGCACCATCACTTATAATATGTTAATACTTTTACATTTCAGTTAACAATTAGATATCTTGCAATATGATATTACAATTCTTCGTTACTTAAAATATTTTGCCTTAGATTTATAAGGTCGTAGTTTTTGGCAAATTTAAAATTTCTGCCATGACAACTTTACGTAAGGGTGAGTCATATTTAAAAAGTAATTTCATATTTAATGAATATAGAGATAATAAAGAAGTTTGAGTGGTGATAGCTTTGGCAGTTATTAGGTAACTAAGACTCAAAAAATGGTACCTAGCTTTCGTTAAATTAAAGCTAAATTAAATAAAGCTCAATTATTTTATAATTTTGTGAGAGTAATATTAGAAATGACGTTGTCCATTGCCAGACAGTTAGCATTTCTTTAACCCCTTCTCTGCTTCACGCTGTATCCCGTACACGGCAAGGTAGGTAGAGGGAACCTAGTGTTAAGACACTCTGTTCTGCCGAATTCTGCAGGCATTGCGTGTTGAGTGGCAGAATTCAACGCCGCGCTTTGCCTCGACTCCAGAGCGAAATATAAATTTAAGTAAATATTCCATCTCCTCGAGTGGGGATCGAACCGACAACTAGTCGGTTTTACAATCACACTTTGTGCCCTTGCGCCACGACTGGCCTCAACCAGTTAGCTCCTTGCCTTTTTCTTAAAAATAATCTTATAAATATTGTTAAAATAGTAATTGAAGCCGTTGTGGCTCAGAGGAACAAGATTGTGACTGTAACGCGACGGTTGTTTGTTCGATCTCACACGAGGGAATTAATTATTAGTCATTAATATTTTAATTTTTTCACTCCGATACCAAGGCAATACACAATACCTCGAAAAATTGGCGGTAATTGGGGAACGGGACATCTTAACACTAAGTTTCCTCTGCCTACAATGTTGCATGTGGGATACAGCGTGAAGCTGAATAATCAATTTAATTCAAATTTGTTATATAATATATTATAAAATGAATTTTATTCTGGCAAGCTTCCTTTAACATACAGGGCTTGTTTTATTGCAATCGGTTCATAAATAAAAAAAGTTATGGCAATTGAAATAAGTTAGTTAGATAAATTTGGTAATTTATATAACAGTTGATTTTTACCATTATTGTCTGCATCAGAGGAAAGTGGAGGACGGAGCTACAAATAGACGCAGTAATTTGTAGCTAAACAAAATAAAAATAATTTTCCAAAATACTTAAATTATAGACACAATCGTGTGACTTTAAACACGACAGCAGTGAGTTTAATTCCTACTCGGGGAAATTAATTATAATTTATTAATATTTTGAGGCCAGTAGTGGCGCAGGGGCACAAAATGTGACTGTACGCGACTGGTTGTGGGTTCGATCCTTACTCGAGAAAATGAAATATTTATAATTTTTTTATATTTCGCTCTGGTGTCGAGACAAAACGCGTCGCTGAATTCCGCTACTCAACACACAATGCTTTCAGAGTTCGGTGGAAAATGGGCAACGGAGTGTCTTAACATTAATCCTGCTGAGTTGGGGATACAACGCGAAGCTGATTTGATTTTTTTTTTTTTTTTCATTTCTTCGCTTTGGTAAGAAGGCAAAGCGTGCCTTTTAGTTCCGCCACTTGGGACTTAATTATGGGACTAACACTAAAATGTAGGGAGGGTTGTGGAGCAACATATAGGCTATTTTGATACAATAAAAAAATTATATAATGTTGTTCGACAAAATTGCTACTTTCAAAAAAAGTTTTTTTTTTTTACAACTGTTATATTGAATTGACCAAATCTTGAGTTTTTAATGTTTTGTTGTTTGATATTGTTGCTAAATTATTATTTGTATGATGATAGAAAAAAAATGAAGTTTTATTTTTATAATATAAACCGACCGATTTCAAGATTTAGGATTCTCCAATGTAAGTTGTCACCCTTTCACTCAACCACGTAAAGGAGACTGAAACCATTCCATAATTTTTTGGGTCCAGAATGTAAAGATATGAAAATGGTATGATTTATTAGATTTAGGTACATCATTCCCTCCCTGAAATCTATATAAATTTTGACAGTCTGAGAGCTGACTTATTAGAGATTTGATAAAAGTGAGGTTAAGTTCGCAGCACAATTTCCTGAATATCAACTTCTATAAAATATGTGATTACTGAGTTGTTTAAGCATTAATGTTTATTATTTATAAATAAAACACATTTTAATGAATATTTTATTCTTCTTCTATTATCTATTATTAAAATGTCATCTAAGAAGTGTGCAGGTGGAACTAAATTATGTTGGTACCTAGCCCAACTAAGATACCATATAATACTCATAACATGAGCACAGCAGCCTACCATTCATCTTCCTACAATACAATTGCAGTATTTCATAGCAATAGCTTCCCTTCCTCTACGAAAGCTGTCAATTAAATATTTAATTCAACTTATATGTCGGGATTATATCACGCCTCTAAGTAACCAGGTCGTGGTGGTTTTCATCGTTTAAAGGTCGTCGGACTAGGGTATTGCAGTGTCCATTGGCTATCCCACAATTCACACAGCGATTAATATCCATAGCGTGGCGGTCGTAAGATCCAAAAGATTTCAGAGTCCAGTGGGGAAGCGAGAGTCGTACAAAGTAGGCAGAGTCAAAATCCGAGAAAAACAAAGCAGTAGTCGTTGGAAATATCAAACAAATAGTAAAACACTCAAAACGTCGATGCGTTATGACACAAACGTAATGACAGAAGCAAATATTTTTTTTAATGTTTTTTATTTAATGGCCTGATTTTGCGATGACAAACAGAAGCAAAAATGCAAAAAATCATTAGACAAGGTGTCATTGTCAATCAGCTGTCACATCTCTGATTTAAAATATGATTGATTTTAATCGATTAAGAATCTAAATCTTATTTTTTTCATTTTTCTCCACTTCCAGATTATCAATTAATTTATTATTAGCTATTCTAAAAATAAAAAAAAAAATTTTTTTTTAGATCACATCTCAATTCTTTACGTTTAGGTCCAAAAGTTTCAGTCTCCTTTATATTTCCATTTTCTTCGCTCTGATGTCGAGACAAAAAGCGTCGCTGAATTCCGCTACTCAACACTCAATGCTTTCAGAATTCAGTGGAATTCGTGTACCGCGCTTTATAGAATAACTTGGAACATAAAAAAAACGGAATAAACTATCTAACTTTTTTGCTTAATTTTGTATGAAATTTACCGCGTAGTCAAAACCTATGTAAGTCCCGTACAGTTATGAAATTTAAGACGACGTAATATTTTACAATACAAGTAAATATAAAAATCCGAAAAGTAAAAGCTTATTATTTTAAATGAAACTATTCTAACCGGATTAATCGCGTATATTTTAAATTATACATTTTGGAAACCCGACGTTTCGAACACTTTGCAGTAGTCCGTGTTTACAGGTACACAGAGGTGGCATTAGTCTGTGAGATGACATAATTATTATATCAAATTACCGCCAACGATTTCTTAATTGTCCCGCGTACTGCCCTGGATTCCTGCAGAATGAGCTGATAATATCTTACCCTCTGGTATTGTGGATTTGAGACTTCAATTTAAAAATTTATTAGTTATGTATTAGCACATTTCATATCAGTTGACTAAATAAGTGTATATGTCCGTCAACTTAAGACAATAAGATTAATATAGGCCAGTCGTGGCGGAGCGGCACCAGGTGTGACTGTAAAAACCGACTGGTTGTGGGTTCGATCCCCACTCGAGGAGATGAAATATTTACTTAAATTTATATTTCCATTTCTTCGCTCTGGTGTCGAGGTTAAGCGCGGCGGTGAGTTCTACAATCAACACGCAATGCCTCCAGAATTCGGCAGAAAGTGCGGAACAGAGTGTTCTAACATTAGGTTCCTCTCCTCTGCCTACCCTGCTGTGTGCGGGATACAGTGTGAAGATAATTTATTTTTTTATTTTAACTTAAGATAAAGAACCTTAAGTTTGTGGGCAACTTTATTCATCATCATGTAATGATTTTATATTTATAAGTTTTAATATTCGCAATAATTTATTATAAAAATGTAAATCAACCTCTTTGTTTAATAAAACGATGTTTTAAAATAAATAATATATAACTGTCACCAGAGAACATTAATAAAATGACGCTTTATGTGTTCGGAAAATTCGAGATATACTTTTAGACTTGGAGCGGAAGAGGAAAGAGGTCCTCTAGAATAACATAATGTATTAGAATTTAAGATGGACATTGTACAAGCTTAATAGTATTTTACTCTGGAAGAAGTATAAGTTCTGTAAAAGCATCGAGGTGTTTGATTTCTTTACATCTCAAAAGCGGGACACGCCCTATAGTGAGGTACAAAAAAAACATGCAAACCAAAGTTTACTCACTTTAGAATTTTCATTATGTATCTTATTAGAATAGTATGAAGATTGATAAACAGTGAGCGTGCCGTAGATGAAATGGTCAGCGTACCATAGATGATAGATACGGTGAGCGTGCCATACATGAAATGGTCAGCGTACTATAGATGATAGATGCGGTGAGCGTGCCGTACATGAAATGGTCAGCGTACCATAGATGAAATGAAAAATAGTGATATGTATTTTGAGTTAGTGACCTTGCTTGCTCGCTGGTCGGTGGTGACCGCGGGTTATGTCAGGCGTAGTGTGTAGTAGAGGTAATTTGAAATTAAATTATATTGTATTAGAATTTAAGATGGACATTGTACAAGCTTAATAGTATTTTACTCTGGAAGAAATATAAGCCTCGAGGTGTTTGATTTCTTTACAATCACAACCTATAAGGTATTTAAAATTTAAAACGACGAAATATTTTACAATACAAATAAATATAAAAATCCGAAAAGTAAAAGTTTATTATTTTAAATTTGTATATTTTAAATTATACATTTTGGAAACCCGACGTTTCGAACACTTTGCAGTAGTCCGTGGTTACAGGTACACAGAGGTGGCATTAGTCTGTCAGATGACATAATCACAATTTCCCAATCACAATCCTGAAATTAGTACAAAACTCTCAATGGGCAAGTCCGATTCGCGCTTGATGGGTTTTGTCCTTAATACACTTTAATAAATATTCGGTTATTTCAAGCGAGCGTAGCCACACGTGGGCCGCTAGTTATCAATAAAACCAAAGAAATACGTGAATATTTTAATAAAAAGTGTTACTTCGTAAATTTATTATATCATACATTTTTAAAAGTTACCAATATGTACCGTTGTATTATTATATTTAACAATTTTATTACACATGGTATTATATTGATTATTCTTGGTTTAATATTTGATTATGGTATCAACGTTGATTCTAAGGTATTGAGAGTATTTGATGGACAAGATGCTGATGCAGGAGAATATTCTTATATAGTTGCATTGGCATTAAAATATAAAAATAAACGAACCATTGTAAAATACAACTATTTTTGTACCGGCAGTGCGATTACGCAGGTCTGGACTTTGACCGCAGGACACTGTATTAGCGTTATAAATTCTAAAATTATGAATACCCGTGGACATAAGCTAGTTATCCGTTACGTCATTGAAACAGATAATATTACATGGTATACAAGTAATATAGTAGACACAATGCTACATCCTACCTTTCAGCTAAGACAAAATATTAAAAAATATATATATATTAAAAATGATAAAGCGTTAGTTAAAACGGAAAAAACGCAAATTTTAGAGTTTGGGAGACTTAGTACTGTTGATTATCGAACTATGTTCGGTATAAAATTATAGCAGCTGGCTATGGACTGATGAATACAGCAGAAGGCACAGTAGGATATACCATCAAACTTAACAATTCACTTCAAGTGTTCGAAGCGGTGATCATTAAATGTAATGATAATCATTTACAAAATCCCGTACATCCAGGTTTTTGTCAGTATCCTTCAACGACATGTCCAGGTGATTCAGGAGGACCAGTTATCCATCCTTCAGGTATAATTGCAGTTAATTCAGCTAGTACAAATCATCGTTGTAGAAGAAAACTATTACATGTATCAATCTCAACGCCGATTAGTCCGTTCCTTGATTGGATAGGCAATAATATAGGAACTTTGTGAAATAAACTAAATTATAATTTTAACCTTTAGTTAGTCCAACATAAGTGACTGAATTTCCGGAAGCGGTGGACATAGCGAGTATATATCCTCGCTTGACTATGAATATTTTTCTCTGAAAGTATGCAATATCTATAATCTTTATCTGTGCTATATTCTATTATCTGTTTAGAAAACCAACAAGTGTTTTACCTTTAATACTTTTATTTAGTACATGACTTACAGTTATCGTAAGAACGAAATGTTGTGCCATTATTATAAGTGCAACGTGTCATGATGTATCGAAGTATCACCATCACTCATCCAGCATATTTGAATGCGAAGGTTTTGTAAAGTTTTTGGATTGTTGCTGGCTATGAGGCATCAATTTATCTTTATTTTATCCTTGTTATAGCTGTCACTGGTTTTCGTTTTTGTTTTTATCAAAAATGTGTATGCATATTTTTGTTTTAAACTATCACACCAACATTATTACCATTTTACTATATAGCATACATTTCTAACAATGTTACATTTACAGGGTGGAAGTGTCAGCACCACTTTAAATGAAACCATAGTTTTATCTACTCTGTAAAAGCGTAATACAATCAGATTTTTGTTTTCTCCAAAAAAGTGTTTTTTTTAAAACAAAATAAATTATAAAACTATTGTTGTAATATAAAACGCGATTTGTCAAGAACGACACATGCACACATAAACCTGTCAAAGAGAAACCGCCGCAGACGCCTCATTCAGAAATCAAGTCTGAGGTATTGGCGGCAAAGTTCAAAGTTGATTAACCTCTAGTAGTATTTTTGTAGTAGTATGTGTTTACGTTACTGGTATCTATGCGTAACTGCGTCACACGAAATACAGGTATGGATAAACATCGTAAAATGGAAAAAATCCTACGTCTAAACTGTTGAGGTATCTTGATTAATTTCTTTATGTATGGGTTTAAAATATTTTACCCTATATGCTGTTCCCGTAAAAGGAGCGCTGACACTTCCACTTTGTATAATATTTTAAACAGGAAAATATGTAAGAATAATTCTTGTACCATTTTCACTCACAAACTGAACGGAAAAAGAAACTCATAAAAGGAAGTTACAAATATATGAATAAAAAAATAGAAAAAAAAACATGAGCAGGTTTAACTCGTATCTGTTTTATCAGACATTGTTGATGTTGTGCGACTTATAATTACAATAAAAATTGAATGATAATTAATTATGATATCTTAACACCAAGTTTCCTCTGCCTACTATGCTACATGCGTAATACATCGTGAAGCTGAATAATAAATTTAATTTAAATTTATTATTCAACATATTATATAATGAATTTTATTCTTGCAAGCTTTCTTTAACATACAGGGCATGTTTTACTGCAATCGGTTCATAAATAAAAAAAAATATGGCAATTTAAATTACTTAGTTGGGTAAATTTGCTAATTGATATAACAGTTATTTTTTACAACTGTTTTAATGCACCCAACATGCCATATCTGGCGGGAAGTGAAGGACGGAGCTACAAATAGATGCAGTAATTTATAGCTAAACAAAATTAAAAATAAATTCCCAAAAGACTTAAATTATAGCCACAAGAGTGTGACTTTAAACACGACAGTGGTGGGTTTAGTTCCTACTCGGAGAAATGAATTATAATTTATTTATAGTTTGAGGCCAGTAGTGGCGCAGTAGCACAAAATGTGACTGTACACGCGACTGGTTATGGGTTCGATCCTTACTCGAGAAAATGATATATTTATTAAATTTTTATATTTCGCTCTGGTGTCGAGACAAAACGCGTCGCTGAATTCCGCTACTCAACACACAATGCTTTCAGAATTCGGTGGAAAATGGGCAACGGAGTGTCTTTACATTAATCCTGCTGAGTGTACAGTGTATCCCGATACAGCGCGAAGCTGATTTGATTTGATTTAATATTTTCATTTCTTCACTTTGGTAAGGAGGCAAAGCGTGGCGTTGAGTTCCGCCACTCAATACGCAATGCCTCGAAAATTGGGGAAATCTCTCTGCATCTCTGTCTCTGTCTGGTCTCTGATATAGCGTAAAGCTAAAAAAAAGCTCTGTGTTTATCCGGACCAGCTGAATCGATTATTATGGGACTAACACTAAAATGTAAAAGGGGTTATCGAGCAACGTAAAGGCTATTTCGACAGAATAAAAAAGTTATATAATGCTGGTCGCCAAAATTGCTACTTTCTAAAAAAGTTATTTTATACAACTGTTATATTGAATTGGCCAAATCTTTGATTTTTAATGTTGATGTTTTTTTGTTTGATATCGTTACTAAATAATTATTTGTATGATGATAGAAAAAAAATTGAGATTTTATTTTAATAATATAAGCCGACCGATTTTAAGATTTAGGATTCTCCAATGTAAGTTGTCACCCTCTCACACAACCACGTAGTGTTTGAAAGGAGACTGAAACTTTTGGGCCAAAACGTAAAGAATTGAGATGTGGTCAAAAAATTACTATTTTATTTTTATTTTTAGAATAGCATTTAATAAATTAATTGACAATCTGGAAGTGGAGAAAAATAAAAAAAAATAAGTTTTAGATCCTTAATCGATTAAAATCAATTATCTGCGCTTCCGCGTGATATACGAGCGGCTAAGTCTGTTAGCATATTTAAGCGTCGCGTCAAAAACTATTTCCTTTCTCTATAATATTTACTTGTATGTATGTAATTATCGTTTATGTAAATTTATATTTTAATTATTCATTTATTTATTTTTTTCTTATGTATTTATTATATATCTATATAAGTAAATTAAAAAAAAAAAAATTAGCTTCACGCTTTATCCCGCACACAGCAGGGTAGGCAGAGGGAACCTAGTGTTAAGACACTCCGTTCCCCACTTTCTGCCGAATTCTGGAGGCATTGCGTGTTGAGTGGCAG
>DWLH01000722.1:0-17191 GCA_018249795.1 Heliconius telesiphe telesiphe
TATTGTTAAATAATATTAAGTTTTTGTTTTAATAACTCTTATAGAATGTGAAAAAAAATCTTTACATACTGTGATATTATATAATCCTAAAATCTATTATTGTATAAATGTGTGATTCAATAAAATCTATAAAATGGAGATGTATTTTATTTTTTAATTTTCGACAACTACATGTAGAACAAAATAAGTACGAATGAGAATATGCTACTATATATACATATATATATATATATATATATATATATATATATATAGGAGCATATACACAGCTATCTATATATATATATATATATACAAAACTGATATGCATAGTTTAACAACTGACGTATAGATGGCGTTGATCCATGTTACCGCTTTTGGTGCCGAAGATTGGTCTCTATTATAGAATGTACTCTGTGCACGAACCTATCAAAGCGAAAACGCCGCACACGGCCATGTTTAATTGCGTAACATGGAACAAAAGATATACCTTTCTCGTTCTAGTATGTTTTTTGAGAGTGAAAAGTAGCAGATCGGCAACGTTTAGTAGTATTTTTGTAGTAGTAAGTGTTTACGTTATCTATATTTATTCGTAGCTGTGTCACACGAAATACAGTACGGATAAACATCGTGAAATGAAAAAAAAAGCTCTGTATGTATAGATTATTTAAGTGTATTTAAAGAAAATTTATGTATTGTTTAGGAAATACAAAATCACTATTATTTACCCGAAAAAATATATTTTTTACTACTGCATTAATCGTCTATATCTTTTCATTTAGGCTTGAGACAAAATGTAAACACAGAGATCAAAGCATCTCAAAGTTTTATTTAGCTTTTACTTCTATTTAATTTTTGTATCGAAGTCTATATTTATATTTCTAGAATATATGTATATTTCTAGAAGCTAACTGCAGGTATTGTTCTTAAGATGTATTGATGTACTGTTCTTATGATATACTAGCGGCCTGCTCGCGGCTTTGCCCGCTTGAATTACATGATTATTCATTTAAGAAATATAGATATTACAAACGGCCTTAATTATTAATTAATTGATTTGGATAAGTATTCACGATATATAAGATAATAACTAATATTAGCTCCTGTACAATTTTTAAATTAGTAACATATATTATTAGTTAAATATATAATTGGTATACAGAATATACCTAGAAAGCACGTTTTAGGCATTTTTATATAATCTATAAAATAATCAACATTTTCGGTCAAGTTCAAGTCGTACTCATGACCCGAGAGTTTCGTACCAGTTTCATGAATGGAGATACACCAAAAGAATAACTTATTGAGTTGTCATTTTGTATCAAATTAAGTACAGATTAAAATTTATTCCTAATGGTTTTTTTCTGTGACACAAATACAATAAGTAGTCAATTTTTGAAAAATAATTTTAGAAATTTCCTTTATACGTGCCGTAAGTTTTAACTTCTTTACAAATTTCGTAATTGTATATCAACGGGAAATATCCTATAGTTATGATAGAAAATGCGACAAAAAACGAAGTATAAACCCTCATATTTCATCGTTATTTGATTGCGATGATTTAAAAGATAGATTTTTTGTGCTCTCAGGAATATAGACTTTAACATTGAGGTATCTAACCTTTAACCGATCTTGTACAAAATAGTCTTGACAGATGGACAGACGGACAAACAACAAAGTTATCTTATAAGGATTATGAGGTATATACCCTAAAATATCCTTGGCACATACATACATGCAACATACAGGTGCAATAGTGCAATGTCGGTACGTGTCGCTTGTAAGTTATGAAATAATACTGCGGGACATTTTTATAAACAGGGTCAGAGCATTTTTTTCTTGAGCCACAAAATTTTAGAGGTTGCTCCCAAAAGTTAATTTTTTTATACGTTTCTTAAAAAAATATTAATAACATAAACGAACGAACGGACTGAAGAACCTAATCAAAATATTTCTTTGAATATTAAGTCGTTCTTTATCATTGTGTTAAATAATTACGAATTAAGCTAGACTGTTACGAAGGTAATCTTCACCAACAATTCAATTTAGTTTACTTTGTAGTTAGTACTATGAACAATTGTACTTTAAAAACGTAACGTACGTAAATTTATCAACAGACAAATAAATAAGACGTTTCTAAAGTCATTCTTTTGCCCAGAATCTTGCCAGCGCGATTCAGAAAACGACGTTTTATGCACAGCTCCATCTATTGGACTTACAATTGAACTGTAACCATTCGAACATTGTAAGGAAAATACTACTATGTTTATGTTAAATTTATTATAAGTATAGAAAACACTTACACGACGTAATTAACGTTTAACAAATAATAACTCAACAATATGTTTTATGCGTTATCAACATTCATTACCATATGTTGTCAATAGATATCGTTGCCTATGCTTCTATTTATTTTTCACATATAAATATCTTAAAAACTTTAAATACATAATTTTTTTATAGAGTGTAGCGGTTACCTTTCCAAACTATAAAAATATAAAGTCTTTTATGTACAGCGCCATCTATTTAAGATTTAAAATTAAGGACAGTTTAAATTTTTTTATGTTAAATTTCACCTAACATAAGATAATATTAACCGAAAACGATATTGTGCTAAAGTATTAAAATGATTAATATTCCTCAAGTCGTAATTAGTGTTTAACTCCACAGAATGTTTTATGCGTTATCAAGATTCGTTAGTACTTACTATTTGTAGTCAATAGATAGCGTTACTTGTATCGATTTCTACTATTTCAAATATAAACTTCTTGAAAACTTAAATACTTATATCTTTTGATAGTGAAGCGATTACAATGAAATAAACACTAAAAGTTACTCTGATTTACTTGTAATTTTTATGTATAAAAGTTGCTTAACTTTATTGTGTACTTTTTACTTTATACGTGTTCACATAAACAGACAAACGGACAAACAGACAAAAATTCCAAATGTTGGAAATGGATTCTGTTAGTTGTCCTTTAACACCCTGGCTAATTTTTTTTAAAATTTCAATGTACAGAAACGACTTTTCTACAGATTTATTATAAGTATAGATTAAAAAAAACTCTTTTATTAACAAATTTATATCAGCCTCACGATGTATCCCGCACACACCAGGGTAAGCAGAGGGAACCTAGTGTGAAGACACTCCGTTCCCCATTTTCCGCCAAATTCTGGAAGCATTGTGTGTTGAGCGTTTACAGTCACATATTTGTGCCACTGCGCCACGACTAAAGAAAGCCCCATATTAAGTCTTGCAAATGTAGGTACAAATTTAAAGCGGCGTTTACACCATACTATTTCTAGTGGTAGAGTCACGTCGCCAGCAATGGCAACACGCATGGGCAGACTCGACCGGATCGTTACCACCCCCGGCATTTAAAACCGGCGTTAAGTAGTGGCTTTATGCCACTGCGTTTCGCATCAGGTAATGCCGGGCTCCGGCGCCCAACACACCTTAAAGGCCGGCAACGCACCTGTAGCTCCTCTGGTGTTGCACGGGGTCGTGGGCGGCGGTGATCACTTACCATCAGGTGACCCGCACGCTCGTTTGCCTTGCCTTATCCATAAAAAAAATATAATAGGGCGTATATCAAGTAATAGATATAGGCTCCTATCATAAGCGATGTAATCTGCAACGCCCTATTTGTAGTGACGCTGCACTAAAAATAAAGTGTAATCCTCTAACATGTCAGTGATATGCAGAAGGAACAGCGTAGGGGACAGCCAGCACACAGCCTTGGGGGTCGCCAGCGTATGGCATGTATTGAGAGCAAAACCGTCGACAGCGACCTTGATTCTGCGCCCAGTGATAAAGCTGGCGATCCACATGCATAAATTCTCGGGAAGCCCGTACGATGGAAGTTTTGCACGCCCCATGCCACACTCGACCGAAGGCCTTCGCCATGTCCAAACTTACTACCAGGCCCTCTCCCTTGCTTTCGTTAACCGCAGCCCAGCAGTGGGTAGGTAAACCAGGTAAGAGTGCTGAAAAAACGCGTTAGCACCGGTGTCTGCTCAGAGCACATGAACGGAGCACTAAAGGAGAGATACCATCTGACCCGCTGAACTTGTGGATGTCCAAAGAGGATAGAGCTCGCCTAACAGCTTTTTGGTTGAACTTAATCTCAGGCCTCTGGTACCGCAGGATGGTCAGCGGCGTTGTTCCTTGGTCATCCACAGTCAAGATTGAGGCAAAGGGAGCGCCCAGGAGATCGGCTTTCTTTTTATACCAAGATGTCATTAACTGTGCGTAGAAGCAAAGGCTGGCTAAAGATGCCAAGTACAGTCTTTAAAAGGGCTCATAACTCATGAGTTCCGGACGGGCTCAAGCTTCTTACTGATTTTGGCAATATGCTCGGACCTTGTTCTGGCAATTTGCCTCTTAAAGACCCTAGAGCATCGGTTAAACTTCCTTTTTGAGGCTTTTACCTTCGGACACTTCAACCACTGTAACCAGTGCCATCCAAACCAGGATCGTCAGAAGAGAAGCAAACCGGCCCCCAGGAATAAGATCAACTGACAACAAAGGGGCATCGACAACAATCTGGTACTGTTCCGGATGTCTGACAGAGGCATTGTGATTGTCGGGATATGCTCAGGAGTCGCGTAGGCGACTCAACTAATTTGGACATATATTCGCCATAGCAAGGTCAAATACATTCCTCCCAGCTAGTCGGTGGTGCGTGACCCAAGCTCACTGGCAATGTGCACATTAAATTCACCAACCATTACGCCCTCAGCGGAGGGGTTCTGTGACAGCATATCGTCGATAGCCGATTTCATGTGTGTTTTCATTTCATGTCCTACATGAGTCGAGCCGTTTCTGTTTCACCACTGTGGGACCTGTAAAGGCATGCGAAGACTCGGACACGATCGTCCGAGTCAACAAGGAGCCAGATAGTTGACAGGTCTCGACCTTCAAGCTTGGCAAGGCGACGAAAACATAAACGGCATGAGGCATAAAGTTATGTTTTATTTTATAGCCGGCTTTTTTGAAACTAAGCTGTGTTGCTCGGTCGTTCAAGTTGAGGCTCCATCACAAATAACAAGGCCAGCCGTGCCGTCTCAAAATGGTGGTGGACGGCATTCAGGTTGAAGTGATGTTGCAAAAGTCCACGTTAAGCGTGGTCGGGGTCGCCGTGGAGCGTACACTCCATATGCCCTGTCTATAGCGCGGAACTGTCCCCAGAATTCGATGGGCGGTCTGAGTTTGAAGATTCAGGGAGGGATTCTCCACACCGGAGGTGGTGGTAACCTCCTGGGGTTGTTTGTCTTTGAGTTGCCGCTATCATATTCCAGGAAGGGAGTTGGGCACCGGAGCCCGGCATTACCTAAAGCGAAACGCAGTGACAAAAAGCCATTACTTCACGCCGAATGACGAGAGTGGTAATAATCCGGTCGAGTCTGCCCATGCTTATTGCCATTGCTGGCGACGTGACTCTACCACACGTCCAAGCGCGAGTACCGACAGTCACCCACCGAGGGTTCCATACAAAAATTGGAGGTCTCGAGCCTTTTCTGAAATTCAAGCTTAGATTAGCTCTTTCCTCTGATACCCCAATGGAACGACCGGTTTTATATTTCTTATAATTTAACTACAAATCTATAGTTTTCATAATTCTATGTCAACCGGAAGTACCCTATTAATTTTGATAAAGAGACTCTTGACAGTCAGACGGATAACAAAGTAATCTGATAATGATTACTTTTTTCCTTAAAAGGTACGGAACCCTACAAATCTATATACACTTATAAAATTAATAATTATAATTGTAAAATAAAAAAACTTCATTTCTAGTACATATCAACCTAATCCTATTACAATAACGCTTTCACAATTGTTATGTAGGACGTTATTATTGCTTTGAAATCGACTGTTGATGTCGATCTTACATTTAAAAGAATACATACAAGATTATTACAGAAAAAAGCTAACCCAATTACCATTGTTATTATATGTTTATTTTTATTATATTTATATTATTAACGAAGCCACAATGGTGTCTTTTTTTCAATTATATTTATTGTTTTCAAATAATTACAAGATAATTTTATAGATATCATGTATTTAGATGTAGGCCACCTAAGGCGCTAAGGCAAAGTTTTGAATTCGACTCCAACTTAAAAAGGTTATGTCAATATAAAGTATTGCATGCGACAATATTACTACAAAATAATTATTTTAATGAATTGGCGTTAGTTTTCAATGTATGGATATTGTCTTTAAAATGATAATGTTATTAATAGATCACGAATGTAATTTAGATAAGAAAATAAATATTTTGCAGTACAATTGAACCACTAGTTACAAATGTAACATACATTAGAACATTCTTTTATTCATTAGAGGCCAGTCGTGGCGCAGAGGCAAAAGTGTGTGGCTATAAACGCGACAGGCTGTAGGTTCGATTCCCACCTGAGAAAATGAAATATTTAATATTTTCATTTCTTCGCTCTTGTGTCGACGCAAAGCGCGGCGTTGAGATCCATCACTCAATCACTCAATGCCTCCAGAATACGGCGGAAAATGGGAAGCGGAGTGTTTTAAGACTGGCTCCCTCTGCCTACCTTAATACATGTGGGATACAGCGTGAGCTTTAGACTATAAATAAAAGAATGCAGGTATACCAGAATATAATCTAAAACTACATCAAAAGAAAAAAACATATTTAAAATAATCTCACCACTTTGGGCCGTCCATCGTCCGCCAGCCTCTGTATCTCCACCACAATGCCCAAGCCCGCCAGCACTCTACCGAACACTACGTTAGTGTCATCTAAATGTGGACACGGCACGCTCGTCACGCAGAACTGTGAACCATTTGTGTTTGGTCCCGCATTGGCCATACTGAGGACGCCGGTTTCATGCTAAATATGAGGAAAAAACCGGTCAGGTAAATAAGAAATACCATTTTAAAAAGTTTACAGAACAAGTTTGCTGGCTGGTATGTGCAATTCTTTTCAATGAAAATAATTACCTATAAATTTAAGTTTTCACACTTTTTGCTTCTTTTATATTGTAGGTACTTAACAAATTTCATAATTAGAGATCTATAGGTTTTAGTTTATGCGGCATTGTTTGCATTTTATAGAGTAAACATAAAGTACCTATGTAATTAAAACATTTGTTTATCGCTTTATTTTCCGATTGTTTTGAAGACATTTATATGGTGGAGCTCACGGAACAATGATTATAATTTAAAAATAAATATTCAGTTTATATCATAACCATAACAATACAACAGTTTGCAATGTTTACCTGCATAAACAGAGACACGTGGAGAATAAATAATAATAATAAACACAATAAAATATATGACTATAAACATGAATATGTATATGTAATATTCTTATACGTAATATTATTTTTATAGAACCTATAAAAAGAATATTACATATAAGCAAAAATGCAAAAAGCCGGTATACCTGTAATTTAAAATTTTCATCTTCAAACGTAGGACCGTATATACTCTCGCCGCCAGTCCCATCTCCATTAATTATGTCCCCACCTTGCACCATAAACTGTGATATTGCTGTAATAAATAAAACAAAACTTAGAGTATATTTTATCCAATATTGACCTACAGAATTAAATTGAACAAACTGAAATATTTTTATAGCAGATGTAAGAAGAAAAACAAAAAGAAAGTGTTTATGTCCAAGTTGTCTCCACTATATAGAGACCGTCGTGACCCAGGGGCACAAGGGTGTGACTGTAACGCAACGGTTGTGGGTTCGATAGCCACTCGAGAGAATGAATTATTATTTTCAATTCTTCGCTCTGGCACCAAGGCAAAAGCCTGGCGCTGAGTTCCGCCACTCAACACGCAATGCCTCAAACTAGGTTACACTAGGTTTCCTCTGCCCTACCCTACCCTGCTGTATGCGGGATACTGCATGAAGGTAATTTTTCCTTTTTTTAAACTCTAGTAGAAATAAATCGATGGTCCCTAAGTTAAGTATCGAAAGCGAAAAATCGCAAATACTTTTTCGCTAATTTAAACTACTAGGCAGTGTAGTGTTAATGATTTTTTCAAAATTAGAAAAAATATATTATTTAAGTGTTTTTTGAACTTGTAAATAATCAAAAACTAAATAACAAGGGTATGTTAGTATTTCAAAACAGCAATAAAAGATACTTGCAATTTTTTACTTTCAATACTTTACCTAAGGATTGTTGAAATATGTTTTATTACTATTTTCTAGTTTAGATTCCATGCCCTAAAGGATTTTGAGAAAAAAATATAATAATACTGTAATTTATATGTAAATATATTATTGCATTTGTTTTATATATAGCTTTTTGCAATAAACAATGATCAAGGTTAATGCTTCATGAAATAACCATAACGCTGTATTGACTGACTGAATGACAATTACTATGTCAAGGTTTGACCACAAGTTCAAACTTAGAATAGTTATTTGTTAAACAACATAATATAATAATAATAATTAATGGCCCTAAGTAATGAATTTTCTTGACTAAAAATTATATAGTGTATGAATTTTCTTATATTAATAAAAAAAATGGTAATATTCAATATAATTTTACAGATTTCCTTGTCATGAGACAAATAATAAAGTATTTATTTAAATAACTTCTAAAACTTTATCAAGTAAATAATGTACAGCAGACTTAAAATGTATCTTAATATTATATGTATTGCTCTGCATGTGTGTTTGTCACCCTACCTCTGAATAGTTCCAAAAGGTGGCTCTGTTATCTACACATAGTGTAAAAGAGCAACTAAACAATAACAAACTATGTATATATAATATTTATTGTTCTTTTTTTCAGCTTCACACTGTATCAGAACAGGGCAGAAAACCCAGGAACCTATTGAAAAGACACTCCGTACTCCTATAACATACTTCTGTTCTCTATTATAAATTCTTGATGCATTGTGTAGAGTGGTGGAACTCAATGCTGCACTTTGTCTTGTTACCATAGCAACGAAATGAAAATATTAAATACTTTATTTTCCGGAGTGGGAAATGAACATACAATTATAGGATTTACAGCCACAAAGGCCTTGAATGTTGTTTATGGTGATGCATAAAATATCTTAATTGGAAGAATGTCTACTGGACCCACTAATAAAATAGTAGTATATATTAATTACCTTTATGAAATCGAATTCCTTTAAAATGGAGAGGTTTTCCAAAGATTCCAATACCTTTTTCTCCAGTGCAGAGAGCTCGAAAGTTCTCTGCCGTTTTAGGCACAACATCATGTCTCAGTTCTATCACAATACGCCCAGCTTCAACATGATAACATAAAATTTTAAAAAATGTTTACAATGTTTTTATCTTGGTTGATTAGAAAGAGTAGCTTGGACAGTACAGGCAAATTTTAATATTTACTTCAAATGGAGCCCATTAAACCTACACTTTTACAATTATATCACTAAAAAGGCCCAGCATCTGCATAGTGAACTTTGGAATGTTAAATGGGTTCTTCTAAAGATTAATCTATTTATATTTTATTTTAATCCCATCAAATATTATATGCATATTTATAAAGAGCAATAGTTTATTATCTCAAATACTTTGTCCTTATCAATATCTTTATACATAGAAAATAGTAAATATTATTTAATTTAATTTTATGAATATATATTTGTATTTAATTTTAAAACTATTAACAAAGCAAATTTACAATACAAAAGCACAGTAATAAAGTATTGTTCATAAAATTCATGAATGTGTCCAATGTGTATTCAAAAAAATAAATATAACAATTTTCTCAGGCAATTAGTCACTATACGAAATCATTACAAAGTAATAAAAAAAAGTTTATTAGTCTATTTACATACAATGAGTATCAAGTCAAATTGTAGATAAATAATGCACATGTCTAACATGTAACAATGTGAGGCACGCTGATAAATGTACTCAATTTGCAACATAACAACCATACAAAACTTACGCGGCCTCGGCCCACTGAACTGAATATAAAATCTAAAAATTCTAATAAGAACAATCATAACTAAGAAATACTAACATAACCCTTATTTAATATTAACAGGCGACATTTATTTATTTCAATAACTTAAGTCAATATAATAACTAACCTTTCTCTCCATCGATTAAGATATCTAAGAACACTAAAGGATTTCTTTGTTTTTGCTGGGTCCTCGTTATCATTCTTTTCCATAAATAACAGCAGGTTTGCCGATTATAAGAAAAAAAGCGTATACATAAATCTAAACAAAGCACTAATTAACCATTTCATGGTTATTTCATCTTACAAAAACCGTTGAGTTCATTTAACTAAATAAAAACAAAGTAAAAATAGTAGGCCCGACGCCGACCTACCCCAAATACAGAGACAGTAAAAATTAAAAAAAAAAACAATAAGTTAAAGTGTCAAATAGTTAATGTTACCATATAAGAATACTGATAATAATCTGTACAGATAAATAGCCAAGTCCAAATGAATATTGATTGAGGTACTGAACGGATATGGATACATATGGATTTTATTTAATAGTTACGAAAAAATTAAGTCTTATCATCGTAGTTATTTATAAATATATTAATAATTAAAATGATTATATATATTTTTAAATTTTTTCAAGAGTTATTCCATATTTAGGAAAGAAAAATACTTATTTAGAAAAGGTATAAAGATTTGAACGTAGCGTGACTCGAACATTCGCCTCCTGGAAACCGACCAGGTGCTCTGGCCACTAAGCCATACGTTCTCATCAAGCTTTTATACGCCTGGTCGAGTTCCAGGAGACCCGGGTTCGATTCCCGCTACATTCAATTTTTTATACCTTTTCTAAATAAGTATCCTTGTTCTTGTTTTATATATAATACAAAACCAATTATAATTTAAACGTTATAACTTCGTATTTTTTAGCAAAACTCAAATGTATACTTTACATTAATAATATATATTAAGTCTGTCTTTGAATATATAATAGTAATACAGTACAGAACGGTATGGTAATAGTAGGCGTTAGCCTGGCCAGACAAATACAATAATATTGTCAATAAAGTTCGTATTGCCAATAATATTGCGCGTGTGTAGCCGGTTTTTCGATATTGATGAATATTACTGTAGATTTCTGGAAATTCTGTTTTTGTCACGGCAATATCGGAGGGAGGCAGGGTTATTGTCATTAATATTGCCACATGCATGATTAAACTCGGTTTTTTTTCTCATGCAGTCTTTGATAATTTTCTTCATTGCCTTTTTTTTCTAAGTAAGCTAAATGCAATAACTAAAGCAATGACTTATTTCTTTCTAGCTATTTTCGATTTAACACGTACGCATACAAATAAACCTAGTGAGTGACTGCGTCAGATTTTACTACGAAATATTATCAATAAGAATACATATATTAAACAATATTACTGTCGAGGCCAGTCGTGGCGCAGGGGCACAAAGTGTAACTGTAAAACCTACTGGTTATGGGTTCAATCTCACTATATATATTTATAATATATTTCCATTTCTTTGCTCTGGTGTCGAGGCAAAGCGCGGTGTTGAGTTCTGCCACTCAACACGCAATGCCTCTAGAATTAGGCAGAAAGTGGAGAACGAAAGTGGTGAAGTGAGGATACAGCGTGAAGCTGTTTTTTTTCTTATTGTCAATATTGTATTGACAATAATATTGTGTGTGTGTAGCTAGCCTAAGTGCACTTGCAATACTAAGCAGTCTTTTGTGTTGTCATTGTCAACAAATTAGAAGTAAGTTGTCATTTGTCAGACGTTGCGTCATCGCCGTCATCAAGATTTATGATAGTTAATTTATTGGATTGTGCAGCTATGAGTTTTAATTCGTGAAAATATACAGCTTTTCCTGTAAGTATTAAAAATTTATACGATATTTAACAGTGCCGCAAAAAACAATAAGTGTTTTTATAGCTTTTTGCGAGACTTCAGTATACAAAATGATAAAAACTGGTTTGAAGGTATAAGTGTAGGTAACGACGGCCACTTATTGACAATTCTGTTTTCAGATTCTACGATGTCTTCGTCGGCAATTTATATACTAGATGTAAAGGGTAAAGTCCTAATATCAAGGAACTACCGTGGAGATGTTGACATGGGTGTTATAGACAAATTCATGCCACTCCTAATGGAGAAAGAGGAAGAAGGCATGTGGACACCCTTATTGCAAACAAGCGAGTGTACGTTTGCATATATCAAGACAAATAATCTCTATATTGTTTCTACTACTAAAAAAAATGCTAACATTGCCCTTGTTTTTGTATTTCTTTATAAAATAGTGGAAGTCATGACTGAATATTTTAAAGAACTTGAAGAGGAAAGTATTCGTGATAATTTTGTTGTAATATATGAATTAATGGATGAACTTTTAGATTTTGGATATCCTCAAACTACTGATAGCAAAATATTACAAGAATATATAACACAAGAAGGTCATAAGTTGGAAATGCAACCTCGTATTCCCATGGCCGTCACTAATGCTGTTTCTTGGAGATCAGAAGGCATTAAGTATAGAAAGAATGAAGTATTCCTTGATGTCATAGAATCTGTTAATTTATTGGCTAATTCAAATGGTAATGTTTTAAGAAGTGAAATTGTTGGTGCCATCAAAATGAGAGTTTATTTATCTGGTATGCCTGAGCTACGCCTTGGACTGAATGATAAAGTACTGTTTGAAAGTACTGGTCGAGGGAAATCCAAGTCTGTAGAGTTAGAAGATGTGAAGTTCCATCAATGTGTTAGGCTCTCACGCTTTGAAAATGACAGGACCATATCTTTTATACCCCCGGATGGTGAATTTGAGCTTATGTCTTACAGGTTAAATACCCATGTTAAACCTTTGATATGGATAGAATCTGTCATTGAGCGGCATGCCCACTCCAGAGTGGAGTATATGATCAAAGCTAAGTCGCAATTCAAGAGACGCTCAACAGCTAACAATGTTGAGATAATTATACCTGTGCCTGCAGATGCTGACTCTCCGAAATTTAAGACTACTATTGGAAGTGTAAAGTATACTCCAGAGCAAAATGCAATTACCTGGTCCATCAAATCCTTCCCTGGTGGAAAAGAGTATTTAATGAGAGCTCACTTTGGTCTACCATCAGTTGAATGTGAAGACACTGATGGTAAGCCACCAATACAAGTCAAATTCGAAATTCCTTATTTCACAACTTCTGGTATTCAAGTAAGATATCTAAAAATTATAGAAAAAAGTGGTTACCAAGCACTGCCATGGGTAAGATACATCACTCAGAATGGAGACTATCAGTTGCGAACTAACTAGGATAATATTTTTGTTTTTGTTACATTCCTTATATGCTTAAGTTGCACTTAGTATGTAATTATAATCATTATATATTCACACATTTACTTAATTATATATAGAAGTATTACTATGTAAGCATTGTTTGACGGTATAATAAAGTCCCAAATTTATGTTGTATTTTATTTCATTATTTTATTTCATATTAACAGGTTAATCCCATTTTGTAGGTAGGCAGAGGGAACCTTGGGGTAAGATTAAGACACTCCATTTCCCATTTTCGACTGAATTTTTGAGGTGTTGTGTGAACCTATAACCGTCATCTTTGCAGTCGTATGCTTGTGCCGTAATTATTTATAATTATTTATTTTATTCGTTTTCAATTTTTATTTAAGAGACCAGTCGTGGCGCGGAGACACAAAGTGTGACTGTAAAAGCCACTGGTTGTGAGTTCGATCCCACTCGAGGAGACGAAATATTTACTTAAATTTATATTTCCATTTCTTTGCTCTGGTCTCGAGAGTTTGACGTTGAGTTCTGCCATTCAATACGCAATGCCACCAGAATTCGGCGGAAAGTGGGGAACGGAGTGTCTTAACACTAGGTTCCCTGTGCCTACCCTGCTGTGTGCGGAATACAGCGTGAAGCTGATTTTGATTGATTTTTATTTAATATAAAAAAATTGTCCTCTAATTTAGTAGGTCTGATAAATGGGGAGTTTTATTTGAAAATTAAGGTAATAAAAATGTTTTTTTTACTAGATGAGGCTAGTGGACTATTAATAATAATCTTAAAAATACGTAAAAGAAAATCGTGTATTGTATTGTGCCGTATTAGATTTGCGGTATTAGATATTTAAGTATCTACAGCAGGGGTTCCTAACCTTTTCTTGATCAAGAACCACTTTTATATCATTCTTGGTAGCAGGGACCACTATGTAGAGGGTATAATAAAAATTAACTGTGATAGTCAAACAGAAACTAACTAAAACTCAATAGGAATTTCCATTAAAAAAATATCTATATTTTACGAGAAACTTCTGTGATTTCCCGCGAAAGCATCATGGCGCAGTGTAACATACGTGTGACTGTAAACGCGACGGTTGTGGGTTCGATTCACAATGGGAGAATGAATTATTATTTATTAATATTTTTTTATTTAAGAGACCAGTCGTGGCGCGGAGACACAAAGTGTGACTGTAAAAGCCACTGGTTGTGAGTTCGATCCCACTCGAGGAGACGAAATATTTACTTAAATTTATATTTCTATTTCTTCGCTCTGGTGTCGAGGCAAAGCGCGGCGTAGAGTTCTGCCACTCAACACGCAATGCCTCCAAAATTCGGCAGAAAGTGGGGAACGGAGTGTCTTAACACTATGTTCCCTCTGCCTATCCTGCTGTGTGCGGGATACAGCGTGAAGCTAATTTAATTTTAATTTAATATTTTTATTTCTTCGCTCTGGTAACAAGGCAAAGCACGGTCATTTGATCGTGTTATTGGGCAGAGAGATATTTGTATATTTTTGGCCTATCATTTAAAAACTTCTTCAACGGCTTTGATCAAACATGGTTTCACGTGTGTTTTTCGACTGTGTGAGGCTTTTTAGATTGTGCTATTAATAAAGAAATCTCAAAATATATGTGGGAAATTCACGGAAATTCATGCTGTCACAGACCTGTTCCGCTAATATCGTAATACTTGGCGATTTTAATGCGCATAATACCAGTTGGCTTGGACCATGCACCACAGACCACGCAGGGAGAACTGTATTCGACCTTGCTAGGGCGAATGGATTGTCCCAAGTCCAAGCCACTTACGTGACTCCCGGACATGGACAACCACAATGCCTCCATGCTGCCAGCTTTCTCACTGGGCGCAACATCAAGGCCGTTGTCGATGGGTGCGTCTCCTACACTGTTTCTTCTGAATATTAATGGCATGTTGGCTAATTCTAACTTATATTGCTAAGTGCAACTTATATTAATGGCATGTTAGCTAATTCTAACTTATACTTTACAATGTTAATGGCATGTTGGCTAATTCTAACTTATATTGCTAAGTACTATCATCTGGATAGCACATCGAACGCTGTATACTCCGGTCCAGCAAGTCTTTCCAGGGAAAACATTGGCCAGTGCCGAAATAAACTTGTGCCTTCTTTTGAAGAATCTCTCCGGAACGTCTCCTTATGGGGTTAAAGTAACCTGCTACAATTCAAATTCCAGAAGATAGAAATTTGCGCGTTAACCACTAAGAAAATTCCATTTATCGTGTCACCAGTTATCTAGATTACTCGTTTTATAGCCGCGGCCAGTTTCATCACATTCACATCACATCACACTAAGGCCCACCTTAGTGTTTCCAGGAATCCAGTGACTGACAGTATCGCGATCATCTGAAAAGCAAGGCCAAGTTAGCTTTAAAGAAACTGAGGAAATTCCCATCCGCCGCGGCAACCGCTGAGCTCACGCGTTATCTAAGTCGAGCTGTTTTAAAAATATTAAACGGTGGAAAAAGTTATTTATCGGGAGTGAATTGTTTACTATTTTCAATATATAGTGTGTAATATTCGTTGTATACAAAAGAATTGCGAATATATTAAATATCACATCGAAAATCCTATTTTTAACGGACTTTATCTATCATCAAGGTTAAGTGAAAGGTGTTTACTAGAAACGCGTAAGCGATACAAAATAATAGCAAAGTTATAAAGCAAATTAACGTTCTGTTCTACCGTCTTCAAAAATAGCAATATGGAATGTAAATTGTGTACTGATGTTTTAAAGATTGAGGACTCAATCAAATGCACGGCCTGTTTAGGATTTTTTCATTACTCCTGTGCCAGTTTAAAGGACACTGACTTTAAAAAAATGCTTCCAATGAACAAAGCCAAATGGAAATGTCCTGCCTGTAAGCAAACTAAGAAAGGCGCCACTAATATTAGTCCTAGATTAACTACTGCAGCTTCAAGCTGTGCCGCTTTGGAGTCCACTCAACCTCAACCGCAATT
Source organism: Heliconius telesiphe telesiphe (assembly GCA_018249795.1). Lineage (NCBI taxonomy): Eukaryota > Metazoa > Arthropoda > Insecta > Lepidoptera > Nymphalidae > Heliconius > Heliconius telesiphe. The sequence continues at coordinate 16,220 of DWLH01000722.1, forward strand.
ACAGCAAGATGGTAGTATGAAATCAATTATCAATTATTTTGATGACCGTTTCAATAACCTTCGTGCCACTGTGGAATCATTTAAATGTTCCGTCACTGAGGAACTCCGAAATCTTTCGGAAGCTGTTAATACCTGGTCTTCAAAAATTTCTCACATTGAGTCCTCTGTCAATTGCCTTACGGAGCGGATGAATGATTTCGACCAAGAACTGTCTAAATTAAATAACTATTGTACCGAAGTCGATGATTTGAAGTTAAAGATTAAAGAATTATCGGAAAACTCCATTAGAAGTGATCAATGGGTTCGCCGTTCTAACATTCAAATTAACGGAGTGCCATATAAGAAAGGCGAAAATTTAATTCAGATTGTTAAAACATTAGCATCTAAAAGCAATTTCCCTATTAATGTTGATACGGATGTGGACTTTGTAACAAGAGTAGCAGTAAAGAATGATACCACTGATAGTAAACCCCGCCCAATTATTTTGAAAATGCAGGCGCGTTATAAAAAGGACGACTTTCTTTCGTCAATACGCAAGCTGAAGGGATTACTTGCGACCGACATAGGCTTCACGGGCATAAATAATCCTATATATGTCAATGATCACCTATCTACATATAATAAGGCTTTACTGAATAACGCTAGACGTAGAAGTAAGGAGAAAGGGTATATGTATTGCTGGGTCCGAAATTGTACTGTTATGGTCCGTAAAACATATAATTCTCCGGTCATCCATATCTCTTCTAATGATTGTTTAAAAAAAATCTCATAAGTACTATAGTGATATTGAAATATGATTATAGTATTCGTATTCCTATGTTAATCAATTTTTATCTTACTTACAATTGTTGCATCGTAAATGTGTTAAGGTGTCTCTATTTGGGCTGTTGTAATTATTTTCATTTTTATTTTTGCGTGATATTTTGGTTTATTTATTGCGGGTATTTTCAATCAATTAAGGTGATAGTACCT
>DWLH01000723.1:0-17176 GCA_018249795.1 Heliconius telesiphe telesiphe
CGCCAGAAAAGCTTCGTGTTTTCCCTGAAGTTGTTCGTTAACCTTTCATCTCTTTCATTCTCTGCCTTTTCACGCTTCATCTTTATCAGTACTTTCGTCTGGTGCTTTTGCAGCATATACTCTTTCTATTTATCTCTCTCATACGTTTATCCTTACCAGAGGCTTTATAATCCTGCCATGCCTTCTTCTTTCTTTCTACAGCATCTTGCACTTCATCATCCCACCATTCGTCACGCTTTTTGCTAAAGTTGATATTTGATTTATAAAATATACATAAAGCTAATTATTTATTATACGTATACTATACGTATATTTTTGTAACATTACGTTCTTTTTACCTATGTTATGTTATTTAAAACTCAGTTAAATGTGCTGATGTCACTTTTAATGTTAAATTATTGATTTGGGTAATGATTCATAATATTCTTTGTAAAATAACTGTAATAGTTGCATATTAACTCCTGTACAGTTTTTAAATTAGTTACATATATTATATGAACGAACCAACCAAAAAATCTTTGTATTAACTTGATATTTCTTTCAAGATCATTCTTTATCTCTGTGTTGAATTAATTACGACTTAAACTTAAATGTTATAATTTATGAAGGTAATCTCCACTAACAATTCAATTTTGTTTACTTTATTGTATAAAATATTATAGAATAGTGCTTCAAAAATATATATTTTTATCAACATATAACCCAGACGTTTCGAATGTCATTCTTTAGCCAGGAATCTTACCAGCGCGATTGCTATATAACATTCGCAGGCAAACTAATGCCAGTTCATTCAAATTATGATAACTTTTTTTTTAATGAACCGATTTTGATGAATCAAACTTTAGTAGTTAAGTTGAGTTAAAACGGTAATTTCAAGTAAATCGGTTTAGTACTTTCAGAGAAAAATGTGGATATCGACGGACAGACAGACAGACAGACAGACAGACAAGAAATTAAAAAAAAAACTTTTTGCTTTCTATTATTCTTTTTAAGTGTCCCTCTATCCATTCCTGTCAAAATTACTAAATGTACAGACAAAATATTTTTACTGTCTTATTTATTATATATAGAGATTTTTAATTGTATATTTTTTATATTATTGGTGGAGAGCTGTAGTGATTATTATAGATTGTGGGTAAGTTCAAATAGACTTTGGGATTGTCAGTTGTGATCGGACAATAAACGTGTATAGTATACATCAGCTGGCATTTTATTCAAATATTATCTCTAAAATACTACAACCTTATATTTAAAAGTATAAATAATAGAGATAAATGAAAAAATACAACAATTTAAAAATTTTACTCACATTTAATACGTTTCAACACATTTTCCTTCTACTTTAGCATAACCTGTCGGACATTTGTCACCCACCAGAATAGCTTTCATTGGAAAGCTGTCATCATTCTTAAAATTAAAGTGTTCATTATTGGTGTCTTTTTGTGCCTGATTTTCCTCTGACACACGACTACCATCATGGTCAATATTCGAAACCTTAGCATGATCTTCGTCAGCATAAGAATTAATTATAGAAAATCCAACAACATGTTCTTTTTCATTATTGCTTAATGTAGCCGCGGCGTACATTGTTGGCAATATAAATGCGATAATATTATGAATCATCATTTTAAATGAAAACGTCTACACCGCGATGTCGGTGCTTGGTTTCTATTTGAGGTTCACGTGAATTTTTCCTCGTTTTATAAATACATATATTTTAATGCCTGCGTTTTTATAATATACTCATTGAAGTGTGACTGATGTTGTGATATTGCCATGAAATTATACATTATGTTTTTTTTATATAAGAAATCAAAGATTGAAATTGAAAGATCTTATTAATATTTTTAAGGCTCCATACGTTTTAAGGAAAAATGGAACCCTTATAAGATCTCTTTTATGTCCGTCTATTTTAATATTAGATGGAAAGGCCGACCATAATCAGACAATGTTATCTGTACCTTTACATTAATCGTTATCGAAATAAACAATTTCGTATTCGCGACTGTTTCTATACTAGCAGTTTACTCTTTCAATTATCAAATTCTAACAATACATTCAAAAGATTTTACGAAATTAAAAATTCAAAAGCAAACAAAATATATGTTTCTCTATTAGGACTCCAGAAGACCTATATGAATATTGATGATGACTTCTTTTCTTGCTCATTTAGTAATTATTATAGTGCTGACAGTAATAACTCGTCACTTTCAGATTCAGACACACTTGTAGATAAGTTATCGAATATATTGAATAACCCATCTGATTCGCTTTCCTTACTGCACATAGCATACCAGCTCATTATACTGTACACTTCTCTCATCCTTTATATCCGGAATAGCTAGATTGTACACTTGTATCGAAAACCTGGTTAAAATGGTTCCGAATGACCGCACTGAGCGTGGTGGTGGCGGCGTTGGTATATACCTCCGTAACAACATTCCTGCCAGTGTTGTCTCTCGCTCCCCTAATCAGTCTGTAGGATTTCTTGAATCTCTTTTTAGAAATTCAATTTCATCTTCAAAAAAATCTTCTAAGCGTCTTATATTCCCCTAATGATAAAGTAAATTATTTTAGTGCTTTGGAAGATGTTGAAGAGTTTTTTTTATCAATATGACCTAAATACTTGCATATTAAAAAATTATACTAGAACCAATCGACTCAAGGCACTGAATGAGTCATATTACTTATATATTTTACCCATGTCTTCCTCCACCCACTTATTTCCTAACTGTCGACCTTCTCTGATTCATATTATTTCCGTCTTTAACCCTAATTTTGTTATTTCTCATAGCTAAATGACTGCACCTTTCTTTTTTCACGATTTAATTTTTCTTTGTTATAAATTACGCCCTCTCAACGTTAGAGGCAACATTTTTCTTCAGCGCGATTTTAAGTATATTGATCTGGAAAGCTTTGGGTATGGTTTGAGGAATATCGACTGGTCACCCATAATGACACTGACTAATATTAACGATATGGTAGACTCGTTAACTTGTGCACTAATATATATTTTTAATATTCATTCCCCAGTAAGACCAGTTCGTATCAAGCATGGGTATATGCTTCCACCATGGTTAACACTAATTATTAGACGGTATATGTCTAAGCGCGACCGAGCGAAAACTAAAAACAAAAGATATCCTTGTAAAGAAAATCTCACAGCATACAAGAAACTGCGAAACATTTGGAACAGGATGTGCAGGGATGGTAAGCGTCGCTACTTTCATATACCATTCAGAATTTCTCTCAAGTGCAAGTTTGGAGATTCTTAGAGTCGCTTGGTGTAGGTAAAGCCACTGTTCATCATCAGATCTCAGTGGATCTTAATGTCTTAAATTCTCACTTTAGAAACCCGAATATAAACATAAATGCACTTGCTTTTTTATCTCTAAGTTTCCTACCAAACTCAATTCCCTTTTCATTTAAAACTGTATAAGAAGAGGAAGTCAAGAAGTGTGTCCACTCCATCTCCTCAGCCATTGGAAGTGATAATCTCAGTCTCGTGATGATTCTTCCCGTGTTGGATGTCATTGCACCAGTGGTCACCCACATTATCAATTTTTCACTGTCATGTAATATCTTTCCTTCACAGTGGAAGAATGCTTATGTCATTCCAAAACCTCCAATAAAACCGCTATCACTGATTATCGATAAATATTCATTTTTCCTATCCTATCTAAAGTTCTTCGAATCATTGTTTATATTCAACTGTACTTCACTCTCTCTTCACACAATCTACTTCATACTTATCGGTCCGGATTCCGTTCTTTTCACAGCACAGTTAGCACACTGCACAGTTAGCAATATTTCAGAGGACATTCAGTGTGCCTTGGATAACACCAAGCTGAATGTAATTATATATTACTAGATTTCAGCAATGCTTTTAGCTCTATTGATTTTGACATACTTCTAACTACTCTTCTTGCAGTTAACATTTCTTCCACAGTTTTAAACTGGTTTCACTCTTATCTCTTAGGTCACCGACAATGTGTGAAAGCCAATGACAATACATCGTCTTGGCTAGATCTCACTACTGGTTGAGGTATATAAAAGTGGAGAAAGAATGCCGCCTTGATCCCTCACTTTTATACTTAATTTATGATCTTCGTAAATATGATCACGTTTCCCAATTTAAGCTCAGCTTGATTGGTAACAATGTTTCTTAAGATGTTATCTATTTGAGTAAGAAATTACGATTACATATGCTTATTTAATAAAATATAAAATTTACAAAACCTGATTTACAAGTAGAATAATATTAGAAATTAATCTATATTATACAATGAGTACATTATATTTAATTATACTTGGTGAACTTCGGGATCCATAATAAATTCATTCAATTTTAAAAGATCTAGGGTACCTTCATCAAGTCCCTTCACACTTTTGTTATACTGGTTTTTCTATGACTGGAAATGTACAGATCTGATGTGTAGAGAAGAGTATAAAATGCATCCTCATTTGTAGCTGATCCTCATTTGTAGCTGATCTGATCGCGAGCACTTTCTGGCATGATGTAGGCGAAATTTTTGATAATCTTTATTACGGGATTCTTATGCACCTTGTGCATTCTTGGGATCTCAATCGTTTGTTAAATTCCTTAAATATTATGCAAATAAATGAAAACATGTGGATGTGGAAAGGCGTTTCACTCCCCATAACAGAGTTAGGGTGCTTCATCTGCATTGATAAGAAGGCAAAACAACACAGTCGTACACAGTTCACTGTTGATACCGACGCTATACTATACGACGACGTTGGTACTGTAGCGAAACGGGGGTATAACAGAAGAAGAAGGAAAGAAACATTAATTCTGGGGACATGCGATATCTTCGTAGGATATAGCTGACCTAATCAAACCAATTTAAAGATACATAGAAGGGCAGATTCTAGCAACGACGTCAAAGTGAAAATGAAGAATAATACGCTGATGCAAAACATGTTGGGCACGTTAAGCTAATGAGTGATGAAACAATAGCAAAAAAATTATAAAGTTTCGTTCTCTCTGTCTGCCCTGCAAGATATACAGTGCCCAGCTAAAAAAACATATATGAATATACCAGCTACCACCTTTGGCATTTTATATAGATTGAAATTATACATCACAGTAAACCATTATAATAAATACGTTAGGGGATATCAAATAATTAAAACGAGCTAGTCTACGAGCCGCGAGATGTGCGAGGCGGCTTATTCCTGGAATAACCGACCCCAACTGGTTACGTACGACGGCGTACGACGTTGACTACTGTCTGTCACATTGTTTTCATACATTTTCGATATAATATTATTTATGTTTTAATTCATATTTTTGTTTGGTTCTCTTCACTTATTTGGGTCGTACATTAGGTAATTTTTTTAATATATTTTTTTTGGCTAGGTAATAGTTACGTATTTTTTTATACTGGCATTAATACATGTAGAGGCAGTCGTGGTGCAGGGGCTCAAGTGTGCGATGATGAAACACACGACGACGACGAAGACGAAATATTGTTCGATATAAGTTCGATTTCCACTCGAGGAAATGAAATATTTAACATTTTCATTTCCTCGCTCTGGTAACGAAGCAAAGCGCGGCGTTGTCTTTCGGCACTCGACACGTAATGTCCCTAGAATTGTACTTAATTCTTTTTTCCGGAAAATAGTGAACGGAAGTGTAAAATTTCTTAAGTTATACTTTTTTATTTCCAAACCAATTGAAAAGTCTTCTAGAAGCTACGTTAATGTAAACCAAGGTAGATATTACAAATTTCATATTAATAGTCTTTATAAGTACACTATAGTCATACATATATAAACCCACAATTGCCTTTGTGAATTCACGGGCGAAGCTGCGATCGGGACACTAGTGATTAGTACAATTACTTATTTAACGTTAATAATAGATTTGAAATCGATTATTATATTTTTTATCATTAATAGGTCATTTACTGGTAATATTATTTATCTTTATAATAGTTAATTTTAAGACTTTTAGTTTGCTTAATAGCATTGAAGTAAAATAAACAAGTCCCAATTGTAAAATTTTACCTTAATAATATAATTTATTTGTTTTATTTCTAGATATTGCCGCAACTACCGGTAGTATCATAAAGCTTTCTAGTAATTAACATACGAACTACAATCATGTAGTTATGACAATTTTTCCCGCATAGCAGAGTAGGCAAAGGGAACTAATTCTCTTGATTCTCCATTCTGTTTCCAGATCCCTCTTCAAGAGCGATTATCATGCGTACCCTTTAGGAATATATCACAAGTCTACTTACTATATAAAGGGGGTAAAATTTTAATAACAGACCTATATAAACAAATAAATTACAAAACACAAAAAGAAATCTCAGAATTGTCTCAGGTGTACCTAAATAATGGATTAACGTCCATAAACATCGATAGTATAGTTATAACCGTAGCCTCTCGCCGATTGTATTCTAACAGCTACATTGTTAAGTCCTACACCACCACTGACGATGAAGGCTGACGCGTATTGGCTACGACCGTTTTCATATGCCTGTTGGTTCTGGCCAAACCGAGGTATGCATAGTTTTGAGTTTGTATGGCGTTTGCAATGGCTGCTTGGGCTACTTTTCGCCTGGAAAATAAAATTGTATTATTTTAATTATTTTTAATTCTATTTATAAAATATTTTATAATTTTTTTGTCAAGCATCATCAGCATCACGTAAGAAAGGAAGAATTTCATCTGGAAAAGAAAAAAGTAATATTACATATTCCACCCATTAAGACATTTCCGTTCTCCGTTCTTCCGTGCCCGCCGAATTCGCGTTGTGTTTCGTTGCGTTTTGAGTGGCAGTACTCAACGTCGTGCTTTGCCTCGTCACCAGAGCTAGTTAATAAAAATATTAAATATTTCATTCCCCTGAGTGGGAATCGGAAAGCGAACCCACAACCTTCACGTCTACAGTAGCACGATTGTGCTCGCTCCTGCGCCGATACTGGCCTCTAATTGTTAGTAATACCTATTTGTTATTTATATGAATTTCTTACTTTGACTTCCTATAAGTATCTGTAGACACGTCTGGAACAATATCCAAATTTACTGTGGTTTAAATTAAAAACTTTATGTATAGTATATAAACAGAACTACCGGATTTCTCTTATCAGATAATATTATTTATTTTGGTAATTAACTTTACTTTACCATGAGTCACACCTGAAAAAAGCAAATATAAAAATTGTAAAGTACCTATGCTGTTTCAAAAAGGTAGTTTTAATATAAATAATTTATAAAAATGTTAAGTATTTATTTACACTCTTGTAAGCGTCAAATAATCGAGAATAGAACCTAATCTTATGAGCAAAAGCCTAGGTGATGCCAATCATGGCGCTGGAGCAGAAAGTGTGACTGTAAACGCGACTGGTTGTGGGTTCGACCTCCACTCCACTCAGCCTCCCGAATTCGGTGGAAAGTGGGGAGTCTTAATACTAGGTTCCCTCTGCCTACCTTGCTGTGTGCGGGATAAAACGAGAAGCTAAAGCAGTAAGGAAAATGTGTTTTAGTTTTTACTATCTTCAATACCGTATGTTGTGAGTGTTATATTGCGCCACGACTGGCCTCAGCCAACTTCCTAACTGCGCTATTGCTATTTTCTTTACAATATATTTTTTCCTTGCTTCACAATATATCCTGCACATAGCAGGGTAGGCAGAGGGAACCTATTGTTAAGACACTCCCTTCCCCAGTTTCCGCCAATTTTTTCAAGACATTGCGTGTTGAGCGGCGGCGGAACTCAACACCAATCTTTTGCCTTGGTACCTGAACGAAGAGATGAAAATATTAATAAACGTTACTTTTACGTAAAAATATTTATTAAAAAATATGATGGCTCTTACAACTACTTACAATTTTATAAGGAACATAAGTTTAGGAAAGTATGCTCATTTAAATAAAAAAAAGTTTTATGAATAAAATTACTATTCTATATTTTCTAAAAGGATAATATCTTAATCAATAGATATCTAGTATACAAGTACATAAATATGTGTGGACGTTAGTTCTCAACCATCAACCTGTTACCTGGAAGCTACTCATGCTTACTCAAGCATACTCGTACAAAGTCGTTTAAGGCAGAAGAGAAATAAAACAATCTATAATAATGACTTTTTTTTATTTTACAGCACAATAGCTTATGTCGCTCTAAGATACACTTTGTATTCATATTACTTTCGTATCATAGCCCATAAGCCCAGGATATAGATTTTGACTTAAAGCTAAAGAAATTATACAAAAGAATCGGGTTTCCGGTAGAGATCCCTCTTACATATTTTTCTGTTATTATAAGTTTTCTGTATGTATAATTTTTTTGTACATAAATAAATGAAATAAAATAAATGAAATTGAAATTATAATCCAGTTACATTTAGAGTCGCCCATAAACTTCGATGGTGTAATTAAAACCTCTGCCTCTAGCTGACTGCAGCCTCACAGTGACATTGTTTCTTCTTAAACCACCAGCTATAATTCTTGCAGATGCGTACTGGCTTATACCGTTTTCGAGAGCTCTTACTGCAGATATGTTTGTTCGAGCATATCCATTAAAAATGTAGTCCTGATACTGTACGGCATTTGCTACAGCACGTTGGGCTATCACTCTCCTGGAATTGGAAATTTTGATCATAGTAATTAATATATACAAACATATAATATTTGTAAAGCGGAAATATTTTTTTTTGTGATTACTATATTACAATAATTAATGGTGACCTTACTGGTAGAAATGAAACACCATTCCATACCGTTCATGTCAAAAGTGACTATATAGCCTCTGGTAATTTTACTCATTGCCCAGTTGGGCTAACTGGGCAATGCAATGGCAAAATGAATTCTTCTATATTATTTTTACATGTTAAATACTCCTAAATATTATTGTATTTAGGAGTATTTAACATATGCGACGATCATGAATTCAAATTCGATCATAATTCGCTAAGCTAACGTAAAGCATATAATCACTTAACAGATCTCTTTCACGATACTTGAAGACAATGGTATTATATATTAATTTTAATTAACAGATAAATTGTAACGCACATAGAAAAAGAGTCAAAAATATATATGATATAGTAATTATAATTTTTTTTCGTCTACCAGACGAAGCTCGACGTTAACTTCCGCTTATAAACACGATTTATTGACAATTGGGCTGAAAGTGGGGAACGGAACCAGGTTGTCCCTACTGAACATAAAGCTGAGTATTTATTTTGTATATACCTTTGTAACAGCGAGTCACCCGGTCGCACAGATCCAGTGACCAAGTTGGCTCTGCTGCTATATTGTACTGATGCCGAATTATTCAACCCAGCAAGAACAGCTAGTGTAAGAAACGACAGGATAAACTTCATCTGAAAAAAAAATGCTTTCTTAACATTGCTAGCATCGTACCCATAGATACTATATTGTAGCATATTACATGTGAAAAAATGTTTTAGAGAACGTATAATAATTTGGATGTAGCTTTGGACGGTATCCAATTAGCACGGGTTTGAGTCCCGCTACGTTTATATTTTTATATTGTATCGTGAGCTGGAATGGAATAACACTATGATAAAAAGCAAATATTGCATATTATATATTCATAATTTCGTTGGTCTGCCCCCTTTGAGAGACCGCCTTCGTGAATAAATTATCATGTAATTGTTTTAAATTGTCATATAATTGTTTTTTTCTCTTTGAATATATCTGCCGAGACAAGCAAAACAACACAATTATGGGTGTAGGACTGGGGAGGAGGAGTCCGTATCCACGCTAGAAATTTTAATAACAAAAAAAATTGCTAAAAGATTTAAAAAAAAGCCCTTGACACGAACATATCCGTTCAAAACTAAGGTCCAGAAAATATCTCTAAATTCGTCAACGAACGCAATTATATAAATAAAGAAAAAAACATTAAATAATAGAAATACAAATAGTATATTACCTTTAATAAGTAGTTAAAACGTTAATAACAATATGAAACTAATATGAAATTAAAATAACAACCAGAAGTTTATATACAAGAATGCTATCTATTCTCTTATCTGATATTTTAGTGATTAAATCAGTGTTACTGTGAATCACTTGCAAATTGCAATAAACAAACAACTGATTATGAAAATCATTAAGTCTGTTTGTAATCATTTTCAAAGTAACGGTACATTAATTTATAGTAGGTAATATGAACAGTTTTTTAGTAATGTTTTTTAGTATTTTTTTTTTCATTTATAAAAGGCAAATTCGAGTCAGACTTGCATGCTGAGGGTTCCGCACCAATTTCAGGATTATGTATCAACGGTGAAAAGTCAAAGCATAATTCATAAAAGTTGCTAAATTTAACTTTGCATCTGTAACGAAATGAGGACATACATATGTCCGCATAAACTCATTTTATACGAAATAAACGATATTTATATATTTGTTTTTATATATGTGTATTTTTTTATGCAAAATATTTATGATTTTTAACTTTTTAGATTCTTTCCTCTATTTGTAGTTGACACATAGTGACAACAAAGTGGTCCTATAAGAGTTCCGTTTCTTCCTTTTGAGGTATGAAACACTAAAAATATTTATATAAATCTAATTTTTTTTTCAGAATGACCACGCTAATTTAAGGATAGCTCCTGGTTGGAATTTAAAATTCTATTCTTTTAGAATCACTGACTTCGATTTCGACGTAGCTTGACGCATGGTTTAGATGTTAGAAGGCTTGGACGGTCCTCCAAGAGGCTTTAGGTGTTCAATTCTCGCTACGTTAATTTTTAATATTTTCTAAAAACTATTCATTCTAAGTCTCTATTATATAGTTATCTCAGTGTATAGTGTTGTATCTTATACTTAATTCTGAGTTGTTACCACTTCACCACGCAGGCGAAACTGAATCGAAAAGCTAGCGCTTATATTTATCACCTCTACATATCATTAAAATGAGGCACCACTAATTATTGAATGATGATCCCTTTAGATACTATTGAGTCATTAAATCATACATATAATCCAATTAAACGATAACAGAAAAGATAAATAAATTAGTAATCATTTTATCTATAAAAAAATCTATTTTTTTTGTCTTTAGAAACGATATAATAAATTATTGATACTATTGGGTAGTGTACTATTATTAATTCATAGTTGACTCAACATCAATCATTCTAGACCCCCTTTTCCGAAAATTACGCGGACGGAGGAGTATGAAATTTGGTATACTTGTAGTTTATATGTAGGAGAAGTACAGAACGCTAATATTTTTTAATATTAATGCTTATAAAATATATTCAAAGTATATTGAACTCAACGCCGCGATTTGTTAAATTTACTAAAAAAAAATTACATAGTATGCTAGGGTATTTCTCAGGTCTCATACATGATATTCGTTTTTTTTTAAATTAACTTTAAAAACTTTTTGTGCCTATTGTATCTAATTTTATTAAAATTTTATGAATTATGAATAATTACTATATAATATGTTCTCATAGATTTATTGCATAAATAAATTATACGTCCAGACGTGGGGCCCAAAGTGTGACTGTAAAACCGACTGGTTGTGGGTTCGATCCCCACTCACAGAGATGAAATATTTACTTAAATTTATATTTCCATTTCTTCGCTCTGGTGTCGAGGCAAAGCGCGGCGTTGAGTTCTGCCACTCAACATACATATATATAATGCCTCCAGAAATCGGCAGAAAGTGGGGAACAGAATGTCTTAGCAATAGATATTCTAGTGTTAAGACCTACTCTGCATACAGTGAAGCTGATTTAATTTCATTTATTTATTTTTTAATATTGTGGGACTCAAAGGGGGAGGCCCTTGGACCGTGACCAAGAAATGCGAGTTTGAATACGTTCAATTTTTATAACACTTTAAAAAATGTTAATATAAGTGTAGTAACTAATAACATATATATTGCTAACAATTAGAAATCTTTCATATATTTCAATAATATAATGATTATATTTACAATATCGATTATATAATATAATATCTATTATAATCCGGGAAACAGTTTAAACCTAAAAAAAAATACAATTTATTTATTAGTTATTTATTTATAATAGATAAACAATGATTATAATGTACATTGCTAAAAAAATATATAAATCTCTATCTATCGTCCATATATTTCAACAATATAATCGAACCCGTAGCCTCTGGCCGATTGCAGTCTGACAGTCACGTTGTTGCGCCCTATCCCACCAGCTACGATGTACGCATTCGCATACTGAGTCCTACCGTTTTCATAAGCTCGTACTGCCGATATGTAGGTGCGGTAGTTGCCGCGGTATATGTAGTCCTGATATTGTACGGCGTTTGGCCTCGCGCGTATGGCGATCTGCCTTCTGGAATTTGAAAATTGTATGGGAATATTAAGTACGATTAGAGAAGAGTAAGTGTCGATTATCCGAACGTCGATCAACCGAACGAAGGAACTTTGAATTTAAAGTTCGAACTCCGAACTTAAAGTTTGAACTCTGAATTTAAAGTCCGAAGTTAAAGCCCCTTTAAGTAAGCTTATAAAATATTAATAAATAATGAATTCAGCGTAACACAATTAGAAAATTAAAATTGTCTACACAATGCTTGTAATTTTTGTTTTGAATGGTTGTAATTTGTATTTTGAGGATCCATTTTTTTTTATTATTTAAATTTTACATTATTTTTTTAGTTGGCAAAGTCGTCGTAGTGAGACACAGCTTCGGGGTGCAAGCGCGAAGGTCTTAGATTATATTCTTACCCGGGCGAACGAATTATTTTGAGAAAACAAACCGTGGGGTTGACTTTCACCACTCAACGCGCAATATTTCGAAAATTGGGCAAAATTGACGAAGCATCTTAACACTAGGTTTCGTCTATCCATCTTGCTATATGCAGGATGCAGCGTGAAACTAAGAAATAATGTAGTATTTTATATAAAATACCTTTGTAATAAAAAGTCTCCTGGTCGCACCCATCCAACGTTCAAGTTGGCTCTGCTGCCGTTCTGTACAGATGCAGAGTTACACAACGCCGCTAGAACGGCTAGCGTAAGAAGAGACAGGAAAAATCTCATCTGGAAAAGAAATTACATTTTACTGTTACTTTGGCACTTTCCGGATATCTGTGATTGTTCTTTAACCGACTGTCACAGAAAGAGAGTAATATTTTCGTGGGTATGTGTATGTTTGTCCATTACTTTGACGTTCTACAGTTAACGCTAAAATAGACGATTTTAAATGTAGGTATTTTAATTATATATATGTTGAGAACAAATAGCAATGATAGTTGTATGGTTTCATTATAACTTCATGTTGTAACATTAACATATAACAAAGTATGGATATAACAAAGTAGGCAGAGGGACCGCCCAATTTTCGATACATTGAGAGTGAGAGAACTCAACATTGCGCTTTATTTTGTTACCAGAGCGAGAAAATAATAATACTTCATTTCCCCGAGAGGGAATGGAACCCACTATCGTAACGTTTACTGTAAGACGCTGACCCACTGGTCCATGACGGCCTCAATGAATGTTCTACAGAGCTAATTTGTACCACGTCAAAAACTTTCTTCCTTCCCAATTAAGTAAATATTAATATGAACACCCTACCTTGATTATGAAGTCAACACTTTTGATGAACTGTCACACTGATTACCACTTAAATATACAATGTAACTGCTTATATACAAATCTAGCACAGACATTTTCTTATCAAATATTTATGTGATTATTTTTATTTTATTATCAGTCTATCCTGCAATAAGTAATAAGTTACGTAGGCTGCAGTTGGAGGGTTAAGAAAATACGATTTCTATATACAAAACTTATATTAATAAAATTTTAAATTAAAATATACTGCCTTCAATGTTGGAGAAACAGTAATCTGTCTTAACCTACATTAATCTAACTTAACCTACGACTTAATTACTCTACGATGGAATAATAAGTGTGGGGACGGAAGAAATTCCTTTTCCACCGGCGCTGTTCACCCGATCTCTCCTTTGTCAGCATTTTCGAGCGCTCGGCCGCCTATCAGACGGACATATTATAATATTAAATAAATTTTCCGCCTGTGACACCGAGCGCTATATAACAAATATGTAAGTATTTATATTTGTTCTTGTCATTTTTATAAGAATACAATAAAAGTAATATTTTGAGTTTTTTTATAATATTAAATTCAAATAGATACTTGTAGCGTATAAATAAATTCTATCATTTCATTGTTGTTTCATCAATACTTTATCTTTCCCAGAACCCGGCGTTACCGTAAGCGAGATGTAGTGGCAAAAGACCAGTACGTAACGCTGGTTTTGAATGCCGAGGGTGGTGATAGTCCGGTCGACTGCCCATAATTGTTGCCGTTGCTGGTGACGTGACTCTCCCACACGTACTTTAGTCGCCATACATTCACTCATTCCATACAGTCAGTCATTTATATAATGATTAGTCTAAACAAACATAGAGACAGAGTCATTTAGTTACGGTAATAAGACAATATATATACAAGGATTTGAGGGAATATATCACAAATACAGGAGACGTGATGTATCATGTGATATTAGTCCATACTACACAGCACAGATAAAATTTTTAATGCATTCAATTACGTAAAAAATAGAAATAAATGAAAATAATAGTAAATAAATAAAAGTAAAAGTAATAGTACTCTATAAATAAAGAAAATATGAGAAAATACGTTACGACAATAATATAAGTCGTTGAGTCTAAATACCGGCTGTCACTAATTTGATTGCTATTCTTACATTAAAGGCACTATAAGTAAATGTTCTTAATAGAATCTATTTATTTAAAAAATATACGAAAATAATAATTTAAAAAAAAAAACGGATTTTTTTCTAGTTCTAGGTCACCTAGAACTGGGTTAGAATTGTGATCTATAGTTCAGGCAATGCGTAATAAATTTGACGATTTTTGGCCGTTTATCTCTAAGTAACCGTATGCGCTGTTTTTCAAAAATTTGATGCATGCATATGTAGGTCGGTAGGTCTCAATATATGAGCCAAATTTGACAGGTTTAGGTGGAATAGTTTTTATGTTACGAAGGGTCAAAAATAACTTCAAATGTCTCGTGTAAAATATGTGACAATAAGGCATTTTGTGACGAAAAAAAAAATCTTCGGCTTTTATACCATATAATTTGGACGTATATTTTTCGAGAAAATGTAAAATTAGAATAATTCAACTCTCTGTTTACGGCCGCAGGCCTAGACTAGAGTGCCGAGGAGGGTGAGGGAGGAGGGAGGAGGTGCCTTTGCCGCCGATGACGTGTTATCATACAGCCACGTAGTATTCATGATTGAATGTTTATTAATGTATCTGTTGGCGAAAGGAGCATAGGTGTTATGCGGGCGAATCCGCGAATGTGCCACTAGTAGTTAATAAATGATAATCGATCAACACTCAATAATTCGAAGTTTAATTTATTGTCTCTCAAAATTTTCGAACCATTTGATATGTCAAACACTCTATAATTCGTAATTGCTATGCTACTGCTTGACTATCACATATGGCAGTACTTTCCCATACAAATTATTCTTGATTTCAAAGTTTTATAATATTTTAAAATTTATTAATGCAATTTTATTATGTAACAAAAGACGAAACTAAACGTCTATCAATCTACCTAATTTAACTTTAATGCCACTTGGTTATCCATACTATTTTCCAGCAAAATCTTAAAAAGGACCATTTTTCTAAAAAAAGAAATGACTCACCAACAATTATCGAGAATCTAGATCATTTAATAATATATTAATTGTCAATGCGCATGATTAGATAAAGTTGTTTACATATAAGTATACATATGTTGAAATTAAGTTTCAAAGAAATGGAAACAAATGAATCATTATTTGCAAACGTGAAGTGAATTTTGTCATCAAGACTTCCTTATTTAACAACTATTTAAGTAACTACTTTTACATTTACTACAAGAAAAAAAAATAGTTTTTTGGACATTTGAACTATAAAACAGTAAAAAAATTGTGTTTGTTTTATATTTGTAAACAGAAATATGTAGGGAGATGTACAAACACTATTATGAAATGTATTTATATTTTTGGGGTTCCGTAGAAAAGGAACCCTTAAAAGATCACTTTGTTGTTTGTCTGTGAAGAGTCTTTATCTCATTAACGCTTAGAGATATCGAGTTGAAATTCCACAAACCTCAAAATTTCGGCCAAGCGCGACGCTGAGTTCAGCCATTCAACAGGCAATGCCTCCAGAATTTCGAAAAATGGGGAACGGAGTATCTTAACAGTAGGTTCCCTCTGTCTACCCAGATGTGTGCGGGATACAACGTGAAGCTGATTTTTTTTAAAAATTCTGATGTACATATATAGAACCACAGCGGTCCAGTTGCATTGAAAGATTGGGGCTGACGTCGCTCAGTGGGCTGAAATGGTTGTGAGTCCTATTTATTCTCGGCAGAATAAAATCAAATGGTTTACTTATATATGTACATATTTTTATTATTACTCTCATTTCATTTTATTTAGTTCAGTTCTTAGTTTATAGCGTTCCGAGGGTGCCAGTTCACTTTAGTTATATCCAGTGATGTCCAATGCCATATTGAAATGTAATATTTTTCTGCTTAAAGCGTTTCAATAAAAATAAACATTTAGTTCTTTACAATTATACATGTACTTATTATGTTGTCGCAAGCAAGCAATCTGCGTCGATTATGTTCATTTCAGTCCGGTGTTATCAACCGATAACAATTATCAAAGATGAGCTCTTTTATGATAAATTGATAAAGAAAAATTATTTGCTTTGAAATATATAATCTATCTTCCTTGATTACTTAGAACTAATGCCATTTATTGATTCCTAGAAACTTCTCACGACTTTGCACACTCTTGGTTAAAATAAATTTAATTAATATATAGGTATATAATTTGCAATATGAAAAACAAAAAAAATATTATAAATAAAAAAGACCACTGTACTGCGATTCGGATTTGCCCACCAAGTTGTAAGAATTACAACTTACAAAAATTACTTATAAAAATTTAAGTTTGCGAGCGTATGCACGAATTTTGATTGAAATGAACTACAAATGAGGCCGGTCGTGGCGCAGTGGCACAGGGTGTGACTGTAAAATCGACTGGTTGTGGGTTCGATCCCCACTCGAGGAGATGAAATATTTACTTAAATTTATATTTCCATTTCTTCGCTCTGGTG
>DWLH01000724.1:0-17175 GCA_018249795.1 Heliconius telesiphe telesiphe
CATAAGAATACAAAATTCACTTACATGAGACAATACTACACTACAATAATAATTCGTTGGGTACATTACACTAAGTTAGTATATGCTTTATTGACAAATGAAATGTAAGGTAGATGAGAAATTAGAACTGTGTTTTGAAATATGAAATTATTTTGACCACTTTAAAGGGCATCAAGTCCTAAGCTGCACCAGGCAGCAAATACCCTAGCTACGCCACTGTATATATATATATATATATATATAGAGGGTCGATAAACTCAAAATTTTATGACACATTTTATGGTTAAATGCAAATTAAAAGAAAATAAAACAGTATATAAAATAATGTAATATTTTTCATTTATATTTTGAACATAAAAGTAGCTATTGAGAGTCAACCGTAGGAAATAGGGATATGTCATAATAGACTTTTTGTAGCATTATTTAAGATCTCCATTAGTACATTATTTTAATGAGTCTCTGTTGGTTTACGCGGCGCACGCAACTATATCTACCAGTAGGCAAGATATTTTAGAACTTCTTCAAGAAAAAATCAGTCAATTTACATGAAACAATAATGTTTTTTTTATGTAAACCTTCCTCAAAAACCACTCTAACTATTGGTAAAAATTGCATAAAAATCCGTGCAATAGTCTTTATGTTCATCGCAAACAGACAGACAGTCGCGGTAAATGACTTTGTTTTATAAGTACGTAATGATAATACGTATAAGCTACATACGTACATTGTTGGGTTATAAATGTTTAACAACTAAAAAAATATCATCGAAAATTATAAATAATACTGACTTATAAACAACTTATCTTACAGATATGACGTTAGTGAATATTTAACAACCCATTAATTAGCATTGAACGTACTCGTATAACGACTTATTTAAAGAAGTTACGATATATTAGCGAAGAATTCATACTACATCATTAAAATAAATGTTGCTTAATAATATAAATATATTACAAAATTTTAATAATAAAAGATGCTGATGCAGGTCAATTATTGTAATCATTTAATTCTCAAAGATTTTTTTTATTATTATTATTATACATATCCTTATATTCATCGATTTTGCAGTCACACCCTGTGCCACTGCGCCACGACCGGCCTCACTGGTTCGACTTGAATCGACTGGTTGTGGGTTCGATCCCCACTCGAGGAGATGAAATATTTACTTAAATTTATATTTCCATTTCTTCGCTCTGGTGTCGAGGCAAAGCGCGGCGTTGAGTTCTGCCACTCAACACGCAATGGATCCAAAATTCGGCAGAAAGTGGGGAACGGAGTGTCTTAACACTAGGTTCCCTCTGCCTACCCTGCTGTGTGCGGGATACAGCGTGAAGCTAATTTAATTTAATTTAATTTATTTATTAAGTAATTATAACGTTTGTCTGCAACGTTACATGCTGTAAAGTAAAATGGCAAAAGATGAAATTAATTATCATCTAATATGTTTCAGTTCAAGCCACCTGTCAACCGCGATGGTTGATAAAAACTTATTAGTTTTTATCAACCATCGTTGGCGTATTCGCCAACGGAATATAATTAACGAATACGCAAATTATCGACTTAAAAAATGCTTCTTTTAAGTAAAATAAAATAGGAAATACATATTTCCTTTAAATAATATTGATTATGCATAATAGTTTCTTAAAATAAAACGAAACTAAACAAGAATAAAATTTTCAGCAGCACGTAATAACGAAAAACATAAAACTTCTTGAAATATAATTTCCTCAATTTTTTTTATTTTTGAATTAAAATGCTACATAATTCCAAAATAAAAAATTATGTCTTGATATTTTCAGCAAGTTTCATCAGAATATTCTTCAATAGATTTGCTAGCAGAGGATAATTCTGACCAAGTAAAGGCGTACGAAGTTGCGGAACGCAGATCTGTAACAATAATACTATTATTTTTTTGCAATAACTTACCATTTCATCATCGTGTCGCAGTGAGATTCCAATCGTGGGTTCGATCCCTGTTCAGGGAAATAAGCTATTTTAATATTTCTATTCTAGCAAGGTTACGCGAAACTTGTTTCACTTTGCCTTTTTTGCGTTTGCGGTTTTTCGGAAAAAAAAACGTGAAGTGAAGCTACACTAAACAGAGAGCATTAAATGCTCTCTGTTTAGTGTATATTAAGACACCCCGTTAGACAAAATAATTTATTTACAGACATTTCCCGAGGCTATCCAATGTACGACTGTCGCAATAACAGACATTTATGATTTTTATTCATTATACTATTCATTATTTGTGTACTAATATTATTATTTTAAAATACAATTTCAGCACAGCAATCAATACTTATTTGTTTTCAAAATATATACGATATTCTTTGAAAATCTTAAATGAAAACTGTAATTGGAACAATGACAATAATATTCGGACGAAGGAAATTGGCTTTATAGTACAAATATATATCTAAATTAATAAAGAGAGAGCCAATAGTAGACTAGTAGAGCCAAACCTTTGTTATTTTGTAAAGCTTGAAAGTTTCTGTGAGCATACACACAATCACGACGTCCAAATCAAGACGCTTGTAATTTATTGGAGTTTAGAGGTGTCTGGTAGGTTATAAGTTATAACCATTTCTAATATTATTGCCAACAAAATATAAAAAAATGATCTCTACAATTTAACCAAAGTTAGTTAAAGTAAATTACTTAATGTTTTCACTTCCTCACTCTTAAGCTCCGCCACTAAATACTCATGCCTCGAGAATTCGGCGGTAAGTGGGAAAACAGAAGTGTCTTAATAGGAACGGAGTGTCTTAACACTAAGTTATCAGGTTCCCTCTGTCTACCGTGCAATGTGCGGGGTACAGCGTGACGCTAAAAAAATAATCAACAAAGTTATATATCAACGTAATTAATTAAACCTACACTTTAATACTACTATTAAGTTAATTGCAAAGGTGTTTTAAAACGAATCTTTATAAATATGCTTGTCTCTTGCAATGCTTCATCTAGATTTATTACGTCTTGTACATTAATCATTTATAGTAGCATACTAGTCAAGTAGTGTTTAAATGATATTAATCAAATAGTGCAAAATTACGTTAAACAATGGTCATCGTGGCGCAGTGGAACGGCTTCTGGTCAGCGTCAGGTCACCATCCAAGATCCAAATAAACCTAATAGTACTTACCGGTATTGTGTGTATACGCACAGAAACTTTCAGGTTTTATAAAATAACGAAGGTTTAGCTTGCTTTGGTTCTAGGGTCATAACTTCTAGGAGATTAGAGTGTCAGTCAACATGTAATTTCTTGAAAAACTGACAGAAAGTGCGGAATTGAGGGTCTTAAACTTAAGACCAGTATTCCTCTGGCTGCCAGCTATATGTAGTCCTGTTACCAGATCGCAGAAATTAAATAGACGCTGCGCCACGACATCCTCAAACTATATAAAAACATATATTTTTACATGTTACATATTTACCACAGCTAGCAACACCACTAAGATTGGACAGATGAGGTTTATGACGAGAGCGAGGAGAGTACGGACAAGCCACCACATTCCTATTACCACTAGGACGCTAGCCAACATTACCTGGAAAAAAAAACATAAAAATATATATTTATATAGTACTAGCGGACCTGTGCGGCTTTGCCCGCGAGATCTATACGAATATTTATTAAATATATTTATGAAATAATTTTCAGTAGGATTAGTAACAAATATAAGCCTAAATAATCAAAAGAAGCCAATGAAGAATAATAAGTAGAGAAAAATCTTATTATTAGAAAAAAATATCTAAGTAATTGAAATGAATAAGCAAAATAAATAAAAGTAACTAAAGGAAATTCTTAATTTTAGAAATAAAAATCAGCTAAACAAAACCAGCTATATTATCGATATTATCAACGTAAAATAAACATTTTAAAGTATAAAAATTAAAAATAACACGAAATAAAATCTATACTATAATAAAATAGTAAAAAATAAATAATGCTATACGAAGACATGCTGGTCGACGAGTTTTATATAGATTTTTTAAAGGATTACAATATGTTCGTTACAATATATGATGCAACACGCAATACCTCCAGAATTCGGCAGAAAGTGCGGAACGGAGTGTCTTAACAGTAGGTTCCGTCTACCTACCCTGCTGTGTGCGGGATACAGCGTGAAGCTGAATATATATATATATATATATATATATATATATATATATATATACGTACGCGACACCATACGTCTTTTATAACTCACAGTAAGGCATTTTACGGCAAAAGATAAATGATAATTTCAAAATTTCCGTTGCATTGACCGTTTCTCATAAATAACATTGAAATGTCTGTTTGTGATTTTAAAATAATTGTATTTTTGCAACTGCATTTGGTTTTTTACATAATACACAAAAACAAAAAAAATATTTTATAATTTAAAGCAAAACAGCTGAAGTTATTTCTTTCAGTGACTGATATACTTTTTATTCCAGAACTTCCACAGGATTTACCCAGGAAAAATATACTTACATGTTTTCCGTGCGCGTGTTTTTCTTTATTAACTAAACATTTTTCTATATTAATACGATAATTTTTGCGAGCAATAACAAATAAAATCCCAAAAGATTAAAATAACGATTTATTAAGTTTATAACAACGGTATAGATAACCATCCAACTGAGATGAAATAACCAACAATTCATTATTAAATACAAATGCTTAAATATTATTAAATAAAAGGTAGCGAGCGATGCCGCGCAGGGCCAAAACTTACACCACACCAAGAAAAGAAAAAAGTAACTGATCTACTACTCGACGAATATATGAATTAATAATAACCACATAAAAATTAACAGTAGACATGTATGAAAATTTACAAAACCGTTAACGTCGTCTGCTCGTTCGAGTCGGTCATACCGTGCGGCTCGTAGGCTAAGTCATTTTGAATCAGTGATATCTTCTCAATTATTTATTTAGAATGTTATAGAGTAAACTATAATTTCAATCTAGATGAAATGCTAAAGGTGACTATATTTTTTTTTATAAGGATAACTATCAAATTATATAAAATACATGTTAATGTAATTTAAATTTAAATTAAATATATTAAAAGACTTAATATAGTCCAACCTTCAGAGATAAACATATATCGTCGAGGACTTTTTAATAGATTTTTTAAAGGACAATATGTTTGTAAAACATTGTTTTTATGTGTCTCATAAGGTTTCGCGTTGCTTAGCGACGGGTGAAACAACAGACAGACAGACAGAGGTACTTTTGATTTTATAATATAGGTATGGATTGTTAAACATCTAATTTTGTGTAAAATGTTATATGATTCACTAAAGTTACTTTTTTTTTACTGCTCGTTTTATCTTTAGTGGGTAGCCAAAGGGCATGGAACGCCAAAAGCTCGTTCACTGTCATCAACTTCATACATGTCCTCCTCACCAACTTCACTGTCATCAACTTCATACATGTCACCTTTCTCCAGTATCATTGTAACTATGGTCTCAATGGTCGACCAAGGTCTCCCTATTTACTGTTTCTACTCATGATTATTTCATAAATACTTTTTGCTATTCTTTTCTCGTTCATTCATTTCGTCGTGCCCAAATCAATTGGGCTGAAGCACGTTCCTATTAATTTTTACTGAGACATCCTCGCCAGAGTACCTGCCATTATGTATTAAACCATATTTCCTTGAGCTAATTACTTTTAATGAAGCTTGGTTTTACGTAGAGCTAATGACAAAATACGACTTAAAATACAAAGCAAATAACAAGTATTTAGTACCATGTTGAAGACAAATTAATTTTTATTGAATGATTTTATTTATAAAGAATACCAGGGGTTTGTCTTTCACTTTCATATTCAGACTAGCTCGGTGGTAGTGTCGTGACAGTTGTGATTCGAGAGAAATAAAAATATAAAATTGTTAATATTTTTATTTCCTCGCTTTGGTAATGAGGAGAAGCGCGATGTTAAATTCCCCTACTGAACACATAATGTATGTCCTCTGGTGTTACACGGGGTCGTGAGCGGCGGTGATTTTGCCTTTTTAATAAAAAAAGTCACTATTATAATGTATAACAGGCATTATATTTAGTTAATCAATCCCTTATATGAACTAAACAACAAAAAGAATTGCAAAGAAATGATTCGATTTAATAAGAGTTTTTTTTATTAAGACTTAGAAAAATACCGCCAGACTGACTGACTTCATTTATAAATTGCATTAAGAACGATGTTCACATTGCAAATTACAGTTGATATGTCGTCTAAATTATATTAGAAGTAAATTTTTATATGTGATAGAGAGAAGATATATTACGAGTAATTGATATAGTTCAACTTGTAAAGAATAAAGGAGATATCACTCTGTCTTGAGGTAGTCCGACGAGGATATCACACCAAAATAACTTGGATTTCATCCATGAAAATGCGTTGTACTCAATTGTTGGTACATTCATTTTGTATATGAATGGGAGAATATAAATAGGATAAAAAATTTCCATGTTTTGGTAAGGATAACCTGTGTATTTTTCCAAATATCTGGAAACTTGCAACAAGAGATAGAAAGATTAAAAATATGTACTAATAAAGACACACGATATCAAGGATAGGAATAGTCATATTACGACTTATGCAGATGAAGTCGTCAGTGTCAAGCTATTGCAATAACAATCTTACTACACGATCAAATATCTACGCCTGTTTGTTTTACTTACCACCAACTTCAAAATAATAAAATCTATCTTTATTTTTTTTGTTTTATATAATCAAAGTACGTTTTACTTTATGTTAAGGAAATTTATTAGTACGTATTAGTTTATTTTTGAAGTCGGTTTTTTTGTTAAAAAGTAGTTTATGTTACGATTTTAAATGATGGGTAGACCTTTAAAGGATGGTTCTAAAACGAGTAGGTAGTGGTTGTTCTATAACTTCAATTTTAATTAGGTATTATTTTTGTGCACAAAAGATTAAGATTAGGTATTAGTTTTGTCCATAAAGACAAACAAGAACATACAAAAAAATATTCGGGCGAATTGAGAACCTCTCCCTTTTTTGAAGTCGGTTGAAATGAAATGCAACGATGAGGAATCTCACTTCTGACGAAAAATAAACTGTGGTTCGTCACTTTTGACAATGCTTTTAATTTTAACTATTACAGTATAACTATATTTTTTACAAAAAAAAAACAACTTATAGTAAAAAAAGTAAACTTATAGTAAAAAAAGTGGCATCAAAATTAGTTCACCCAGTCAAAAGTTCTGTGGTAATAACAAACATAAAAAAATACAGTCGAATTCATAACTTTTTATTCTTACAGAAGTCGGTTAAAAAGTAAGTGCGTAGTAGACTATTTCAATTTCCCTCAAGAAAGTCACGATACACTGAAACTTAGTGTTCACTTTGAGAAACTTCTCACAAGTTTTTACATGTGAATTATTTTTTCACTTATATTCAGACATACTTTTATATACTACAAATGCATATACATACGCAGCGCAGTTACAAAGTGTCATATTGTAAATGAATACGTGGACTCGTATTTTAGATTAGTATTTTAGTAGTCTCTCTTCTAAAGAAAAATATAAAAATATAACTGTTATGAAAAGTTGGAAATGCATCATACATTTTTATAACATATCCAACCAAACACTGAACTCAAATAGAATACTGTATTTGACAAGCAAAACTTATTTAAACAACACGGTATGCTGTTCGCTCCTTTCGTCTCCCATTCAAATAGTAAAGTTTCAAAGACTTCCCCACAGGACTATTCTTTTTAGGGTTCCGTACCTCAAAAGTTAATAATTTTAAACAAAAAAAACCGACTTCAAACAACAAACAAAACTTCAAACAAAAGTAAAACATATTTTGTTAAACAAAAATATTTTATAATTTTGAAGACGGTGTCAAGCAAATGCTACAACAACCTTACTACAATATCGAATTACTAAACCTGTTTGTTTTACGATGTCCACTTTCCGTCGAATTTTAGAGGCATTATGTTGAGTGGCGGAATTCAACATGGCAATTGGCCTTTTTCATCATGTGAAAATCGAACCTACAACCCATCCCATTTGATGTTTGTAACAATACCAACCTGAGCTTCTTCATGACCTTGTAGCCACGATTTGAAAGTCATGACAAGTGTCTTAGCGCCCACATCTCCCATTTCGGGGCACGATTCACGGGACATTGTAAGCTGAAATAAAAAACTAAATTAGTGATATAAAGGTAGATATTTTAACTTCCCGCTCGTTCCCACATAGGCAGAAGGAACCTAGTTTTGAGACAGTATGTTTACCACGCATTTATCACTTTCAAGACATTGAGTGTTGAGTGTACCTAATCAATTCAAAAAAAATATCTCGCGTTCCATCTCAAAGAGGACAGAGTGCCAGGATACTAGGTCTAACTACACGCTCTACTTAGTAAATTTAAAAAAGAAATAATAATTTAAATACTCACTGTATGACCAAAAATTGTCTTCTCCCAATAACTTTCCCTTGCGTACATCTCCAAGGCAAGCGTGTTAAATGCGTTAGTAGTTAGTATCAAGGAGCTCAGTAGACTGTTTGACAGCCGTTTATCTAAATTACAATAAAAATTAGAGTAATATGAAATATAATTAGCACATATTATTCACGAGTTTAACAATTTGGTTTCTGAGCCCATTTAATGCTCCAGTGATTTAATGCTCCAGTAAGACAAAGTGCGGCGTCAAGTTCTGCCACTCAAGTCGCAGCATTTCGAATTCGTGCGTATAGTGCAGAGCAAAATATCTCGACACTAACACTTACCTACTCTGTTATCCGGGATAAAGCTAGAAACAGAAAAAAAAAATCCTTACGTAGTTCTAAAATTCGAACCCATATTCATCGCATAAATGGCAAAAATACGTCACCAGGATGTGAACAATCAACATTATTGTAAGTATGTATACGGACTTTTAACTGTCTTTATTTTATCTATACGGGGAAATCCCTATATTAATTATATAAACAATGTATAGTCAGAGACCACGGGTCCAGTAACTGATTTGTATAAAATTATAATTTTTATACTTGTTATATTAGGTGTATGACAAATATAAAGAAGCTGTTTTTATCGCTTCACGTTTTTACCAGTATATTAGAGTGGGCAGAGAAAAGGAGTGTTAAGACAAAGTTCACAAAGAGTCAAGATACGAACTTCTCCGCGTTTTTTATACATTGTGTATTGAGTGGCGGAACTGAACTATAATGAAAGTTGAATATCGGATTTGTGTTTCAAACCAACTCGATTAGGACAACTTCATTGAAATAACGTTTTGTAGTAGGTATAAATTGCTTATTTTAAATCTGATCCCATTTGATATTTCTTTTCTTATCTTTAGGGAGCATCCATAGTGCGGGTTCTCTCTCATATTCTTGTAACAATCTCATATATTCTTATATAAGAATATTCTTAACAGGCTGAGATCTGACAAGAATCTGACGTGACAGGCACTATAGTATGGATCCTCCCTTAAAAACTTTGCATGCTAAGCGGTTTCTAAACATAACAATAGAAATTAGCTTCACGCTTTTACCCTAGAATAGCATAGCATAGAAGTTAAGACAAACTGTTTCCCACTTTTTTTATAATGCGTTAAGTGGTGGAAAATCACCACTGGTTTTAGTCTACCAAAGTAGTAAAAATAATGCAACATTCCTCCAAATTAAGATTGAATCCAAAACTATATACATGTACTTAACTAAACTATAACGATTTTAATTTACGATCAAAAATATTTCATCAAAACAAACCAACCGGTCCTCGTGGACATTGAAATATGATATTTTTTCCATTTTCCTACATACAGAGTTGTATATATATTATCTAGCGTTAGTTCACATATGATGGTTCACGCTTTTTGATTCTACTCGTAATTTACACACCATCGATTTCAAATTGAACAGTGTTGACAGTCGTTTGTCAATATTAATATGTTTTACTATTTGCATAGTGTGAAATTTCAAAAAAGGTTT
This sequence comes from Heliconius telesiphe telesiphe, assembly GCA_018249795.1. NCBI lineage: Eukaryota > Metazoa > Arthropoda > Insecta > Lepidoptera > Nymphalidae > Heliconius > Heliconius telesiphe. The sequence goes on from DWLH01000724.1 coordinate 9,973, forward strand.
TTACGTACTTCCACAGTAAATTTTTTCGAATAGTCTATTTCAGTAAATATAGAAAGTTGGTATTATATTTGATTTTTAACTACTGTAAGTAGAGAAATAACGAAATAAAAGTTGAGAACGAAGTGTCTGTATATTGCATCTGCCTATCCTGCTATGTGAAAAAAATGTGAAGCTGCGTATTAAATTTAATTTCTTAATGCTGTATGTTAAGATTGAATTATGATATAACATGAAGTTTAAGATCTGTCTGTCTCCTGTCTGTCTATAAATGCAAGTGTGGTCGGTTCTACGAGGTGTGTTCAAAAAGTAACGCGAATTTTAAACTTTCGCGGGTTACGTATATTCGAATTTCGATTTTTTTTGTGACTTTATATTGTATAATGTTTTCAGAAGGCCGAGAAGATGTGAACGACGAAGAGCGTGCCGTACGTCCGAGCACTTCAACAACAGACGAAAAAATGTATGAAGTGAAGAAAATGGTATTGGCCAATCGTTGAATCACCGTTAGAGAAATTGTCAAGGACCTCGATTTAATCGATAATTTGGGCATGAGGCGGGTCGCCGCAAACACTGCTTGTCGCTGCTTGTACGCGACTTCTTGGCCAAAAACAACACACTAATGATACCGCAGCCGCCGTATTCCCCAGATCTGGCCCCCTGTGACTTTTAATTGTTCCCGAAACTGAAGAGGCCCATGAAAGGACGACGCTACGCCACGATTGACGAGATAAAGACGGCATCGAAGGAGGAGCTGACCAAGACACAAAAAAATGATTTTTTGAAGTGCTTCGAAGATTGGAAAAAACGTTGGCACTAGAGTATAATATCCCAGGGGGATTCCTTTGAAGGGGACAAAATAGATATTCACGAATAAATATATAATTTTTGAAAATACAAAAAATTCGCGATACTTTTTGAACACACTACGTATTCCTATTTACAGTCATAAACTTTTTCCTTTTCCAGCTCAATCCAATTTAATATATCAGCGTATCTATAATTATGTTATATTATTTTCTGGTTCACCTTTCCTTTCTACAGAATGTGACAGCTGTCAGTTGATACATTTGTAATCTATTTACTCTTCTAACGATTTCATATCCAAAGAAATATCTGTGACAAAGCCATTGAACTGTAAATAAAAGAAATGTTCCATATAATACTTATATTGGTGCGATTTTTTTTACAAACAGGCTACATACTATCTGCCAGCAGCAGCAGCAGTACTTCCAGCTTCTACTGATTTTAAGTTTTAAACCGTATTAAGTTGATGTTTTTAATTTTGTAATCTTGTCACCCATATGTTATGTCATTAAAGTTGAGAGCGGCGCATTATAGAATATTGAACTTATTTATTAATATTTTCATATTTTTCATTTTGATACCAAGGCAAAGCGAGCCGTTGATTTCCGCCACTCAACACGCAATGCATCGAAAATTTATCGGAAAATAGCGAACGACTATATTAACACGCGGTTAACTCTGCATACCCGATAAGATGGTCATGATCTTTGATTCTACTCATATTTTTGAGCATAAATATTTTAAGCAAGGTTAAGGTTTTAAATAATAACTGAAAGTATAAATAACTGAACGTTTTTAAAACTAAAGCAATTAGTTATAAGCATAAGCATTTATATGAAAAGTTTATTATCAAAGTAAGAAATCAAATAAAGCAATTACAAGTTTACATGCTTTGAAATAAAACTGTACAGACAGAAACAATTACGGCGTATAGTAATATTATACCGTTTTAATTTTTATTTGCCGGTCGTGGCGCAGTGGCACACAATGTGACTGTAAAACCGACTGGTTGTGGGTTTGATCCCCACTCGAGGAAGTGAAATATTTATTTACATTTATATTTTCATTTTTTCGCTCTGGTGTCGAGGCAAAGCGCGGGTTGAGTTCTGTCACTCAGCACGCAATGCCTCCAGAATTCGGCGGAGGTGGGGAACGGAGTGTCTTAGCACTAGGTTCCCTCTGCCTGCCCTGCTGTGTGCGAGATACAGCGTGAAGCTAAAAAAAAATACTTCAAATGTATGTTCATTAATTAGATTTTGATAGGAAGTTATTTAAATTTAAGCACATCGCGCCTTTGGTGTTCGGGGTCGTGGGCGGCGGTGATCACTTACTATCAGGTGACCCGTACGCTCGTTTGCCTTGTCTTTTTCCATAAAAAAAAATAAATGGGCTAAATGTGGAAATGGGAAGGCAGATTAAGGTCCTCTAACTACACTGCATAAAGACGGATACAGTGTGAAGTTAAAAAAATAAATCTGTCCTACCAGAGCTCTTCTTTCTTCTCCCTCCTGCTCAACCTACTGCTTTAACCTACCAGAGCGGGGCAATGAAAATAAATAATTCCCCTGAATGGACATCAAACTCACATCTATCGTATTTGGAGTCTGACGTTGTTACACTACGCCACTATGGCCTCACCATCTACCTGCTGTCAAAAGAAAAAACCTAAATAGATAAATAAAAACATTTAAATTCGAATATTATAAAACACAGTCAGTTCGAGGCAGTAGGTACTTCTAAAATATGTAACTGGCATCAAAAGAAACAATTCTTTGTAATGTATGGAATCCATTATATGCGTACATACATGAAAGGGCCTTTATTATTTCAAACGGAAATAGCTGCATTTTTTATTATAAGAACGCGTTTGATTGATTTAAATTTTATATCAAGATATTTTACTGTATTATTGTTTCTCGATTATATGATTTGTAAAGAGTGATGTCAAATAATAATTATTTTTTTAACTATGTTTGTATTTTATATATACAGGTTGGAAGTGTCAGCGCTCCTTTTACGAAAACGCCATATAGGGTAAAATGGGAAAAACATTTTTTTTTAAATGTATTAGGCTTTTATAGAGTACTTAAAACGTACTGTGGTTCATATCAATCATATCATCCATACCATATATATAATATTGAGGCCAGTCGTGGCGCAGGGGCACAAAATGTGACTGTAAATCGACTGGTTGTGGGTTCGATCCCCATTCGAGGAGATGAAATATTTACTTAAATGTATATTTCCATTTCTTCGCTCTGGTGTCGGGGCAAAGCATGGCGTTGAGTTCTGCCACTCAACTCACAATGCCTCCAGAATTCGGCAGAAAGTAGGGGACGAAGTGTCTCAACACTAGGTTCCCTCTGCCTACCCTGCTATGTGCGGGATACAGCGTGAAGCTGATAAATATATAATATTGATTTTCGTGTAATGTGTTTATAAAATAAAACCTATATTTGACATATTATAAAAAAATCTGTATCAATCCGCCCGTCATCCTCTTCCGTTATTCTTCATCATTCAGCATCCGTCTACCAATTTAGAAATTAATGATATATTGATTGGTTGAGTTTCATAGGTCATCTATTCATGTACAAGTATGAAAATATATACGTAGTTGAATAAAGCTTATTTTTTATAGATTTATAATGTTTTCCGTTGCAGCTTCAACCATGTGGTCAAACGAAATAACTGAGACTTGTGTATGACACCAGTCGACTGCAGGTAAAGAGGATTATATGAAAACCATTGATTTGTTGCAATATAGCTTAATCTTTATATAGCTCAGCCGAGCTTCTATAAATGGACTTTTCAACACTTTTTTTTTATTCGTACCAACAGTTCCTGAGATTAAGGCATTCCACAAAATAAACTCTTCAGCTTTATAATATTAGTACCGATAGATTAGTATGGATAAAATATAATTTATAATTAAATCATTATATAAACGAAACATGTGGTATTCTTATATTATAATCTTGCTTAGATTATAATATAAGAATACCACACGTATCGTTTATTGTGTTAACATTTTATAGGTTAATAACTAACAAAGTTTATACAATAAAGTGAGTCTTGAATGGAATTTGAGTGGTTTATCCGACAAATGTTTTATAATTTGCGGTCTCAGAGAAACCGTAAATTCTTTAGACTGTTTTAGTATTGATCGCTTTCTCATTTTATAATTTTGTTACGTTAAAAATATATATTTCTAATATAATTTTACTTTTAGGTTTCAGCGTTGATATACGCCATCAACAACAGACGTTATATTTTTCTCGCGTCTGTAGACGTTGACGTCCCTTGACGTTAGTATAAGCCAAAACACGTTCTAACAACCTTTTGTAACAATGTGTTTTGGTTAATTCTTTTTTTTGCTTAAACCTTTTATTTCAATTGTCTTTTTCATATCTTTTTGTTATTTCACTAAAAAGAAAAATGTTTAGAAAAAATGAATAATCAATGAGCATTAAGATATTTTTGAAATTCATTCTTATGATTTTTGTAGAGCCCCTTCTATACGAGATATCCTCTGTCAAAAAAGTATAGACGGTGCGAGGGACGGCAAATTTTATATTTATTTGGACATTTATTATAAAAATCTTCTCTTACTGAGTGACGGGCAGAAAGAAAACTTTGGATGTAGGGGGAATTGTAGAGGGACCAAGAAAGGATTTCTCGTAATTCCTACGGAATTCATGCGAAACACTTGTCTATTTTATAATAATATATTAATGATATTAAAGTACATCGTTCTATATTTACAAAAATAAATAAATATATATATATAAATAATGTTTTTTTAACGAAATTTCACTTTCTCTTCCTAGACTATATGTGTACAAGATAATGTAGCACAAGCTTTTACATGAGCGTTTTCACTTTTTTCCCTAAGTTTTGGATTTGCTGAATCCGCTGTAAAAATCTTGAATACGCAAATAATTTTATAAGCTTTCAGTTGGCTTGTCGCCAGCGTTGTGTACTCGTGTTGTATGTGGTTCGTCACGTCGGGATCGTGTGCTTTGTAAATGACATCAAATGACACTTAATTTCGCATATATTTACTGTTTTGTCGCTTTATTATTCAACTAGCTACTTCCCGCAGCTTCACCAGCGCGTATATAGGATATATTCTGGACTATCAAAAGATTTTTGATGTGAAACGTATATAGGCGCATGTATAAACCGTATCGTTGGCTTGGCGATGCCTGCCGTGGCTACGGGTCGCCACGCTGTACTAAGGTATACATAGATAAGTTGTGGTAACTTGAAATTATCAAATATCGAATTTTTATATTTAATTTTACATTTATTTACATAAAGTTTCCATTTTCTGTAAGGAATTCGTAATACTTCATTTTTTAATTATGCTATATTAGTTTCTGGAATTATCTTTTATGCATTTTACTTGTATTTTCACCTCTGCCAGGTGTCCCGTGTGGCGTGGTGCCTCAATTTTTCATCATATTTTTTTTTTCATTTCTAAAGTAGTAGATATGCATTCGTTTCGATTTTCTTTTTCTCCTTGTGATAGACAAAGGCACTCAACACGCATTGACACGAAGATTGGGCGGAAACGGAGTGTTTCAACTCTATCCCGCTATATGTGATAGGCAGGATAGGCTTTGAATGTTGGGGCTTGAACCCCCGCCTCTTAGAAACCGCCCAAGTGGTCTGACCACTAAGCCATATATTACGAGCATATTAAAAAGCTAAAGCTGTAATTTTTGAAATTGTTAATTAGTTGAATATAATAATATTTATAGAGTTAGAGTTTATTCAGAATTAAAATATATCGTGGAACATTTTTAGTTCAGTAATTAGAATATCGGTAAAATCGTAATGTTTGTTTTTAGATTTGATTTCATTGTGGCAAAGTGTGTATTTTCTTTTTTTATTATCATTTTCTTTCAGAGAAAAGGGTATTATTTTTATTGTGAAACGGTGAATCTTATATAGTGCAGAATACTGAATATAACTAGAGTATTGGCACTTTGCAATAATTAAATCACATTGCCATATTATTGTATATCTTTTGGGTTCACGCAATCCGCCTACTCAAACATTAAATTGAGATCCTCAACGCCACACTTTGACTTCTTACCGGAAGGAGTAAATGAAAATAATTAGTTCCCCCGAATAAGAATCGAACCCATAACTGCGTTTACATTTAGACATCGTGCCGATGCCACGACATATTACACATACAGCTTCAAGTTACATAACTTCTATCGTAATAAATTAGGTAATAGGTATATAAAATAAAATATAATATGTAATTTTTAGTAAACTTCTTTATTGTGATTGTCAACATTGTTTTCTTTATATCGACGGTACAATAGACGTTTTATGATAAAGCTACAGCGAGGGAAAAAAATGTTTATCTTCCTTTGAAGTTCTTACATATACTTAAGATGTAGTAAGGGTTGATTCATAATGTTCAATATGGAAGAAATTATATTTGTTTCCAAGTCGAGAATGTCTTGACACTAAGTTCTTTAAACAGAGTCAAGGTGTGAAATATTCTCTTAAATATATTTTGGTATAACAACGTATCCAAGATCTTTGGAACAAAATGTTTTTTCCGTCGCTGCAGTCTCGTAATGAAACACTTATACACTATTTTATTGCGAATTTTTGAAGCACTATTATTTACAATTTACTTAAACATGTGACTTCATTAGAGATACGTTTTGAAATAAAAATTGAAATATATATATTTTTAATTGTGCCAATTTTGTAATGAGGTATAAGTTTCTGCATAACTTTAGCTGAAATGTATAGAAGAAGTAGGATAAGAAGAGAACGACACGGCGCAACGGCACTGCGTCTGACTATAAACGCGACGGTTGTGGATTTGACTCCGATTCGGAGGAATTTATTATTTAAAAAGATAACGCATGGCGTTAAGCTTGGACGTAAGGCGGAAAATTACCAATGGAGTGTCTCAACACTATGTTTCTTTGCCTGTTCTACTACTGTATCTGTTATACAAATTATTACAATGAAAATGAAAATAAAGTTTAGTAATTATTAAATAACTCGGTAACTTCCATGAAATTTTCAAGAGGGTAGCTTTAGAGGCCACATTGTGGTGAATTTTCTCTAAGTTTATGGACTTTTAGTACAATGTAAGTTAAAATTACTATTTTAATTTGTTTAGATAGTTGCTTTAAAAGAAACTTCTTAAGTTCTACGCTTTCGACCTTAATCTGAGACTAGATGTTGGGTGGCGGAACTCAAGGATGGATATTGCCTACTAAATCTCTAAATTTTTATCTATTTTAGATAACATGTCATTTTTCGGCGCTGAGTTTCGCTTTCGTGACAATTGTCGCGATAGTTAGGTGGTGCGTGAGGATTGCAGTGTTTTTTTCCCAATGAAGTCACAAAAACGTA
>DWLH01000725.1:0-17174 GCA_018249795.1 Heliconius telesiphe telesiphe
CCCGCATATAGCTGGGTAGACAAAGGCCACATGGAACTTCGTGGAAACTTACTCGGTTCTCAATAAGTTTCTGGCTTCCCCACTTTCTATCTTACTCCAAGATTTAGTTTCTTTATTCTAACTTTACATTGACCATGCAAATAGCGAAATATCCAAATGAAACTTAGTGTTGAAACACTCCTTTCCCCACGCACTCTCCAATTTACGATAGCGCTTTGTCATGTAACTCATTATGTAGTTTTACTACTAGTTTTAAGACACTCCGCTCACCATTTAACACCGAATCCTCGAGACATTGCATATAGATTGGCGAAACTCAACGCTTAGGTCCTAAATTAAATAATTCTAAATAAATTGTATTTTTTTTAAATCTTTCAGTATACTACTAGTATCATACTAGTAAATAATTCGTTATATTATATAACATATTATTTCTTCAGACTCCACCCTTAAATAACAAAATGTCAAGCATTTTCCCGAATAGGATTCGAACTTACGACCTTCACATGTACACAGCGCTGTGACGTACCTATGTATATACATACATACTTACATATAATACATATTAAACATAGCCGCAAGCCAAGCTATTATTCACTCAATATTTGGCCGTACGATAATAAATTATAATTGATTCACTCAAATTGATGTTTCGATATAAATAATTAATATGCTGTTGAAATTATATCAAATTTCAGCCCCGAGTTACAATTTACAGTGTATAGTTAATGCCTTAATGTATTTAGGGAGTGTTTAAATATTATTTTTTATGTTATATTTTTTATTGTACTGTAACGAGAGGGTTGTTGGTTCAATCTCCACTTGAGGGAATTAATTATTATTTATTAATGTTTTCATTTCTTCACTCCGACACCGAGGCAAAAGCCCGGAGTTGAATTCCGCCACTCAACCCGGAATACCTCGAAAAATTCGGCGGAAAATAAGGAACGGAGTGTCTTAACACTAGGTTTCATCTGCCTACGCTGCTGTGTGCGGTATACGGCGTGCTGAAGCTGATTTATTTTGATTTTTATTTTTTAAATAATAGTTATTAATTTAATAGAATATTTATTTTAGGTTATTCGCACCGGTAGATGAAACACGGCGTTAAGTTGCGCCACTCAACATGCAACGGTTTGAGAATTTGACAGCTAGTGCGGAACGGTGTAAGCGTTAAAAACAACCACTTTTTAAAAATACTTTCCATCAAAAGGGTACAATTATAAAAAATATATAAAGCAAACTATCCAACTATTAGTTGTAATATCAACGGGCCTTTGGTCAGCCATGCGCGAGAGGCGGTGAGACAGCGTAGATTAAAAGTATTGCGTCGTTTGACACGATTGCTATGTAAGTTATGAGAATAAGCGGTTTACTTTTAATTTGGACAAAACACAGCGCTGTGTGGATGGAACATGCGCAACGGAATGTCTTGACACTAAGTTTCTTCTGCTTACCCCGCTATATGCAGGATAGCGTGATGGTAAAAAAAAAAGTTTTTCACCGGAGATGGAAGAGAGAAGGATCACAATTATTTAGCTACAAATTTCAACCGGCGGAAAGTGCCATACTAGTTTCCCGATTCCCTTTGCCTAATTGCTATGTGCGGGATACTGCGTGAACCTGAAAAAATGTCACGTCGCTCTTTCTAGTGGGAATCGAACACACAGCTGTGACAGTCTCAATTATCAAATTTTAAATTATAGAATTTATTAATAATATTTTATAATTAAAATATCTCGTCCAATAAAAAATATAATCTATTTTTACACCATATTATGGCAACGGCAACCCCGGCTACAGACAAACAAAGATTTTCACATAAAACATTGATTAACTTTTAACCTGTGAATTTTGGATAAATATACACAAAAGGTTTTTCATATTTTAATTATAGTCGTGTATTGAAAAAAGAAGCTTACTAAAATCAATTTATAGTGTATTCCTGATATTTCAGATATTTCTTATAAGAAATGGGTATATATATTTGCAATTTCACGCTGTATTACACATATAGGAGGGTAGACAGCGGGAACGTGGTGTTAAAAAACTCCGTACTCCAATTTTGCGTGTTAATTGGAGTAACTCAAAGAGCTTTGTCTTGTGACCAGAGCGATGAAATCAAACCTACACTGTCAGTCACATCAATGCCATGACGCCACGATGGTCTCAGTTATTTTTTTTTATCCAAATAGTGTATTTTGTTGTACGGGATCGTTGTCGGTTCGATTTTCTCTGCTAGAATATGGTGCATGGTGTAACTGTTCACTAAGTTCTCTTTGGCTGAATAAAAAAATATATGATACTGAAAAAGGCGTTCAGTAAACAACCTTTTTTCCTTATTTTTTTTTAGCTTTTAAGCACTTTAATTATACTTGTCTTTTTTAGTCCGATAGCACAATAAATATATCAATATGTTAATATTATACATTGAACACTCAAACTTTTCAACACAAATACATAGAAGTCGAGAAATGTTTTGAAACAAAATAATTCTTGTCAGTTTTAGAATACAAATGGCAAAATTCGAGAATATTCGTTCACGAAGACATTTTCCATACAAATTCTAACAATTAGAGGATATAATGTGACATATTTACTTATTGAAGCCGTAGTGGCGCAACGGCACAAGCGTGTTACTGTAAACACGACGGTTGTTGGTTCAATTGGAATGGAATAAAGTATTCAAATTTTTTACCTCGCTCTGGTAAACAGAATCACTCAACACGCACTGCTCTAAGAATTCGGCAGAGAGTTGGGAGCGGAAATGTCTTACAGTAGCATACAGCCGCGTTTACAGTCGCATCCTGTCTTGGGCCACGACATCCTCATAAATAAACATAATATTAAGAGTCTAGTATTATATTAAGTCTAGTAAGTACCTACCCGCTAGCAGTTTACAAAAGATCAATAGTCCTTTCAAAAGAGTTTTTCTCAAATTTCCCTAAGTTAGAGGGATCAAATATTTATCAGAATCACAGGACTCTCGTGGGACCTCTGCATTGATGACCCTTGACGAGTAAGTTAGTAGGCTAGGGAGTGGCTGTAGAAATAGTATGATATGATATCTATAAAAAATAATATGTAACGTACATAATACTAATACGTTTTTAGAAAATAAGACTTAAACCCGCGCCTCTTGGACATCGTTGGTGAACGTATGGCGCTGCCTTAATCCCCCAGTTTAAAGCAAGTTTTTATAATGTATAATATTTAAAGCATTAAAGTGGCCGTCTTGGCGCGTAAAAGCGATGTTTGTTCGATTTCCACTAGGGTAAATGAAATATTTTCGTATTTCCGGTGTGGTAACAAAATAAAACACGGTGTTGAGTTACACCACTCAATATGCAATATCTCAAAAATTTCGCAGAAAATGGGGAGTAAAGTGACATAACACTGAGTTCCCTTGCCTACTCTGCTATATGTTCGATGATTAACAAAGTAAACAAATTAAAAACCTACAAAAGCACACGATATGAATAAAAAAATATACAAAAACAAGAGAACCACGTTTTAACAATGGCCTCCTTGCCTACATTCACCGGTTTCATTCCTCGCTGATGCGCCTACATTTATATGGCAGGTATAAAGGTTCGGCACGCACTGTGCTCGTGAAAACTTGATGGCAGCTACCTATATTAAAAGGTAAGTGTTATAGTTTTTGTTTGTTTATTTTTATGTTTCTCCTAGAGGTACCTACAGTAATTACCTACCTGCCTGTAGTAAAAATGTCGTTAAATCGTCTGGGATATGAAAAATTTTCATTATTTTTGTAGTTTCACGCTGTATCCTGCATACAGGCAAATGGAATCTAGTGTTAAAACACTCCGTTTCTCACGCAATACCGAATTTTCCAGACATTGTATGTTTAATATTGGAATTCAGCGAAGATGAAAGTTATTTCCCCGAATGAGAATCGTACCCGCAACCATTGCGTTTTATCGCAAAATATTATGATTATATACATACCTTAACTGCGTAATTTGCGTACTTAAATTTATTTATGTATATGAATGTATTTTAGAAAAAATAACCCTAGCAAAATTAGATTGTCCCACAACTTTAAGCACTTTTATTTCTAATTTATTATATGGATCATGTGGAAATGATATTATATGTGGTTATTTTTTTTTTTTAATGTTAACTTAAATTAAAAAGTACCATAAAAAGCGAATAACTATTTTAATATTTAAAAGAAAGCAAAATACGAGGCAAAGATTTCGACTGTCCCATGGTGCTCTTGCCAATTTCAAATACGTCTTACTTGTAATATATTAGACTTTGAATATGTTTTAGTGTTTAAATACATGCATAGATATTTTTTAAGTGTTTTTTTTAGTTCTTATGTGATAAATCTAAAGTAATTTTAAATAATATCAATATTTTAATCTTGTCCTACGAAAACTACAGTACCGGAAAATCCTGATTAGTCACGGTGAATTTGATTGCATTTTATTTTGTATTTTTTCTGTCTTCCTGGCACCACTGTAATGGTATTTGTTATATCGCCTTTATTATACTAAAGTTAGTTTCGACAAAAATTATGACGGAAGTTTCTGTGTCTTCGGGGTGCAGAAAAAGTTTTCCGGGTTGTGACGATGTTTTAAAAATAAATTAATTCGTTTTCTTTTCTTTATCACGTAGTAATTCAACAAAAATTTAACTTATATTAAATTACTACAGCTAAAAATAAGATAATTTAATTAAATGCTAGTTATTTTTAACTTGCAGTTAAAGTTAAAAATAACTAACATTTAATTAAAGTTTTTTGAGATGAAAACGTCACTTCCTGTGCGTTACGTGACGTATTACCGGAACAAATCTGTGACTAATGGGAATGGTAAAGCTTAGTGCACAAGGAAATATTTTAAAATTTTAATTTATTATTCATGTAGATACTTGGAAGTTACGGAGAGATCAAGAGTATAATTTATATAATTTAAAATTAATTCGCGCAGCAATAGGGAATAATTTTAGAAAGTATAGCCGATATAGTGATTGAGCCTGCAGTTAGTTGGCCATGCCATGGCCCTTCGCCTTCTTTCGGGAATGAGTACATTAAATCGATCTTCCACGAGTCTGGGACTACACTAACTGAGTAAATATACCGAAACAAACAGCGTTGGAGCCCGATATTACGTAATGTGAAATATTATGAGAAAAATTCAATACTTAAATCTGATTTTAAATACCGATATTTGCAATAATTTGGTCAAGTCTGCCCATAAATTTTCCAATTGAACGATGCAACTTCCACACGTACTTTAGTCGCCTCTTACAATATAAGTGCACACAATAAGGTGATTCTATTTTAATCCGGAAACACTAGGCGAAAAGCTAGTGACTACCGAGGTAGTTGGCTAACATGTAGAATGAAAGGGCGCCCCTTTTTATTTCAAAGACGTTGAAATATTAACAGAACTGACACATGTCTTACAACGATAGGAAAGGTTTATAGAATTCATTCTATTTTGAGATTTATGAATCTAAAGTAATGAGGCCTCTGCATCGAGTAACAATGAAACACTAAGCTTTGATGTAGCCGATGGTGAAGTTGACATGCCACCAAATTGAGAGTCCCATACGTAGTCTGAAATGTGGTAAATCAGCGAAAGCAGATGGAGTTACTGCAGGGATGGTCAAATATTCACGAAGGTTCCAATTTATCACTGTCCGACATACAGAATTGCCCAAAATTTAGTTTTTTAATATATATTAAGCATTTTATAGTATTTATTTTGGGATGCCTGTCGTAATTTTTATTTGTGAGGCCTGTCGTGGCGCTGTGGCACAGGGTGTGACTGTAAAACCGACTGGTTGTGGGTTCGATCCCCGCTCGAGGAGATGAAATATTTACTTACATTTATATTTCCATTTCTTCGCTCTGGTGTCGAGGCATAGCGCGGCGTCGAATTCTGCCACTCAACACGCAATGCCTCCAAAATTCGGCAGAAGGTGGGGAACGGAGTGTCTTAACACTAGGTTCCCTCTGCCTACCTTGCTGTGTGCGGGATACAGCGTGAAGCTAATTTAATTTAATTTTTAATTTTTATTTTGTGATTATTAATATTTTGTTAATGCCAAGAATTGCTCACGTAATTTTTTTTTTTATTTTGTAATACGTTTAATCAGCAATGAATACTTTTCTACTGTGAATTGTCCAAGAAGTGACGAACAAGAATTCATTTCGCTAATTATTTCGTAATGTGATAAAATTAAGCATTTTTTTTATTATTTTATGGAAATAATAATAATAAACACATCTATTAGATAATAGGAGTCGATTTTGTTTTAATATCCATTTTTGTTAGTTCTGGTAGATCATAGTCTGTGACGTAAAGGAATACTTTTTGCCATATGCTGAAAGAAAACTTGAATATTTTTTATATTTATGGTGTAATTTTAATTTCAATAGTATATTTAGGTGGTTAATAATATACTCTTTAATATCAGAGTAAATACAAGCAATTTTTCTGATATATATATATATATATATATATATATATATATATATATATATATATATATATATATATATATATATATATATATTTGGGCTCTTGCCCATTTGTGACATTTTTGGACAGAGTGCAGTGTTACTCTAAGTTTCCTTTGATTACCTGATTAACTAAGTTATTTTTATGTAATATTCTGTATAAAAAATATACGGTAAATGGTCCAGAGTCCATGCTAGTATGATATTTCGTTAGTTCTGGTTCTGGCAAAAAAATAAGCAACTTAAGTATTATTACGTAAACTATATATTTGTCAAAAATCTTTATAACTCAACTGTCTAAAAAATTAAGTAACAATATTTTAATGACAAAATTGAGCGTATAGCGACATTTGAAACGCAGAGTTGACTACGAACTGCACTGTAACGTGATTGTGTTGCTTTCCACCGAAGGACTAACGTAAGAATTTTTTTAGGTTGTAGAAAGAGAAAGGTAAGTTTTTCAAACAAAACTTTGAATATATGTTGTTTTGTGCTCCATAAAAAAACATTTAATTGAAAAAAATATATTATAGGAGCATAAAATTCTTTTGAAATTGCTATAAATCGATTCACGAAATAGCAGTCGTTTTATTTTTAATGTGTTCCCTAGTTCGTGTTACCGAATTAGGGAGATCCTAGATACTTTTTAATAAATTTACATTTATAATTGAGACCATTTAAATTTAAAGCTTAATGTATTTATTAAGGTTTCTCGTGACCGAAATTCGGTATATATTTTGTTCACTTAAATCCGTTAGTAAAGATCTTTTTATTTTATCAAGAATATACTAAATACAAAATGCCGCACAAAAGCTATGTTAGCGAAAATAAAAGCCATAAACCAAATATAAAGTTCAATATTTTAAAATTTTTTTGGACCTCAAACTTAAAAATACTGCTGCACGAATCTCCTACGGAATCATCAGATCGGATTTCTAATAATGAAATTTATTTTATTAACGTTTTTGTTTAGTAAGGCTTTATATTTGTTGAAGAAATTATTCTTTATATTATTACTATTATAAAAATTAACTTATACATAATACATTAAATAAATATTAGTTCGTAATTTTACTTTCTAATTAATCAAAGAGATAACAATAAATGGGCATATCTAGCTAAATTTTATCACGAATTAGTATAAAAATTATATTTAAGTAAAACCACATAATTTACTCATTAAATTACTGACAAAATACCCACATTGATGACAAAATTTTGCAAGTTCATATAACGTTTCATAATATATTTAAAAGAATTTAAAGTTATAAGAGCCTTATGATGCCGAAACAGAGGATACTTACCTTATGTAAAGTGAACACCCCGCATTATCTTGTTACCTTAGCGATGAAATTAAAATAATTCGTTCCTCCGTATGGCAATCGACCTACAGCTACACGCTGCATCCTGCACATAGTAAGGTAGGCAGAGAGAACCCGGGAGCCTAGTGTTAAGTCACTCCATTCACATTAAGAATTTTTTGTTCACCACTTTCACACAAGCGTGTGGCTGTGAACGCTACAGGTAGTTGGTTTGATTTCCACACGAGGTACCGAGTCGAGAGGCCAGTCGTGGCGCAAGGGAACAAAGTGTTCCTGTAAAGCGACTAGTTGTAGGTTCGCTTCCCACTTGAGGAAATTAAATATTTATTTAAATGTATATTTTCATTTCTTCGCTCTGGTGTCGAAACAAAGTGTGGCATTGAGCTCCGCCACTCAACACTCAATGCCTCCAGATTTCGACGGAAAGTGGGGAGTGGAGTGTCTTAACACTAGATTCCCTCTGCCTACCCTGCTGTGTGCGAGACACAGAGTGAAGCTGATTTGAACAAAATACGAACACACTACCATCGCACGCAAAATACGTAACAACTACGCGGTAAAGGTTCCCAATTTTTCTTACATTTAAAATAACTTACTTTATCTTTCCATTGAAGTCACTGAAAATATATGCGTCATTTATATTCTGAATTCACTTCCACAATTGCATTCGAACGCCAAAGAGCATTAATTCTGTGTCGACTTTTTGAGAAAAATCTGATCTTTATCCAAAAAATTTCACTCTAATACTATAATTTACAGTAGTACTTTTTTCTTTTTTTTTTAATTAGCTTCACGCTATACAGGAGGAGGATAGGCAGAGGGAACCTAGTGTTAAGACACTTCGGTCCCCACATTCCGTCGATTTCGAATGTTATACAGGCTCCGTAACTTCTTGAAAGTAGCGCGTATTAGTAGTATATTAAATGGGATGTTGAACGTAATAAGAGATAAATAAAAATATATAGTAGGTTATAAATGTAATTTAAAAAAAGGAGACTTCTTTTTTTAGGATTCCGCACCTCAAAAGAAAAACCTTTTTTGTCTTATCGGTCTGCCTATCTGTCTTTCTAGCTCCTTGTCCTTCGACGCGTGGAAAAGGATATTTGTCAACTATTATAAGTTGTATTTAGGGCTCACCTAACAATCCTGAAATTAGTACAGAACCCATGATAGAAAAGTCCAACTCGGCGGTAAAGTACCCGTTTTTTTTTAACTTTTAATTACTTCATTGAACTATAAACTATTCAATGATGCAATAATATAAACTGAAATTTTATATATTATATGAACACATTTATCACAATAGGAATCGAACTCATAACTCTACAGGAACGCCGTTCCACTGCGCGACGCTGGATTTCATCATAGTTGACTTTAATATAATTCAAACCAATAAACATATTACAAACAATTTAAATATAAATGGAGGTCCATCCTCCATCGATGAATAAAATTTTACGATATCAAATATACGAGTACGCACCTCTCACAAAGTATAATATTAGTCTAAAATAATTTTATTTATGTAAAATGAATATTTAGGTGCTTATATTCCAGGCATTCTAGAAACAGTATAATGGAACAACGCTATTACTTAAATCTAAGCTTTTAGAAGGAATAGCTTATATTGTAGGTTAAGTGGGGTTCGGATTATGGACTTATGTAATATACTTTGTTATTTGTTTTGTATAGACATTTTATAAGTATATATATACTTATAAAATGTCTATACAAAACAAACATTTTTTTTTTTTTTAGCTTCTTGCTGTATCCCGCGTGTAGCAGGGTACGCTGGGGGAGCCTGGTGCTAAGATACTCCGTTCCACACTTTCCATCGAGTTTTTGAGACATTGCGAGTTGAATCACGGAACTCAACGCAGTACTTTGGCTAGTTACCAGGGCAAAGAAATGTAAATATTAAATAATTGGTTCCCCTGAGTGGGAAACGAACCCATTACCATCGTGTTTACATTTACTTATGCCTATTTTATCCTGTTTTTACATATGTTTTACATAAATACATCATCTGTGAAAATTTTAACTATTTAACTATCACGGCTTAGAATATACAGCCTGGTAACGGAAAATAGACAAACGGACGGATACCGGAGTCTTAGTAATAGAGTCTCGTTTCACCTTTTGGCAACGAAACCCTAAAAATGATAACAATTTAACTTAGCATCTCAAAGGAATTGAATCAACTATCATCATCATTTAAATCAAACACACAGCCATTACCAATATAACTTCAATTACCCAACAACGCCGTCAGACCATTAGCAAGTAATCATTGCGGTTCAAATTGACTATATACATTGATACCTACATTTGACTTAAGTGGGTATATCACATAGAGTGGGTATAGTATACTTCAACTGTCTCTATCCTATCCTACAAATAATATGAAAGTTTGTGAGAATGGATGTTTGTTCCACTTTTAAACGAAAACTACAGAACGGATTTAGATGAAACTTTGCAGTAATATAACTTATACATCAGAATAACATATAGGCTACAATGTATGTAAAGATTTTATATAATTTAAATGGGAGATGGCGCGCGTGGGTCGCTCACGCACTTCGTATAGTGTACGTACATCTCGTACATCTTCCTTCATGAAGAGTAATTCCGTTGAACCCTTTGTTTAGCACAATATATGTCTGTAAGTGCGCGTTTGTGGGTTTGATTTCCAGTCAGGTGAAGGAATTCTTTCATTTGCTCTGGTAATAAGACAAATTTGCGGCGTTGAGACTGAGAGTACAACCGGGATACAGGAAGAAAATAAACCAGTCAAGTGCTATTCAGACTCATTCGTTGAGGGTTTCATACCAATTTAAAATTTTGCAGGCATATGCCCTAATTTTAAATGACATGAACTATAAATATATATTTGTAATGGTTTTTTTTCTGTAATATGCTCTGTGAGTAATTAATATAATGTAATTTCTATTCGGCAAAAACAAAGCACAAACGCTACTTGATTACGACAAAGTGATCCTATAGGCGTCTCGTTTTATTCTTTTGAGGTACAAAATCCTAAAATTATTTTAGTTTTTATACTTGATCTATAGCAAATTTTAAAAAAATCTTTCAAAAATTATTTCTACAAAACGAACACTCGCCCAATTTCAAAGACATTGCGTGTTAAATTACATAACTCAACGCCGCACTATTTCTTTCCAAAGATATCCTACCCCCATATTCTCGTATATCACCACGGTAGTTCCCCCACTCCTAATACCACTTCGTTATATCCAACTTAGCACTCATCAATTACACGAATTACCTGTAAGCATATTAGTAGGACTGTAATTGGCCATCTTGTATGGACTATAGATGTTTCGATACAAGTGTATGTAACCAAGTACCTTGAAGTGTCTTTGTCTAATTAGGTAGTTCAACAAGTAACTTTGATTGATCAGTTATCTCTTAGATAACGTTATAGTGGTGGAATGTACACCGTGGTTGAAGATTCGACGTCCACTCGGGGGAGTAGGTGTATATGTACATGTGTAGGAAAAATTAAACAATGGAGAATGGAAATAGGTTTTTATTAATTTGTTTAGAAAAAAAAACTTAACACTACTTGCCTTGACAAAAATTAGCAAATTGCTCGAAGTCAAAAAACCTTAAATAAAAACAGAGTGGATCCACAGATAGAGCTGCAATAATCAAATACTTTGGCAAACGAGAAGAAGAAACTCAATGCCGAGCTTTCCTTTTTGGCAAGAGTTATTAAATAAGTATAATATATTCTCCTTAAAGGGAATTGAACCCACAACCGTCGCGTTTACAGTCAGACTATGTGCCGCTGCGCCACGACAGTCTTTTTATTATAACATTGTTATTTATACCTCCGCTGAAACCGCCAAAACGCGACGGTCGTAGTACGATTCTCACTCGAGGAAAAAAAATGTTGAATATTTTTATTTCCTCACTCTGATAACGAGACAAAGCGAAACATTAAGTTCCACCACTCAACACATAATACCTCAAGAATTAGGCAGAAAGTAGTAACAGAAGTGTCTTGATGAGAACGAAGTGTCTTAACACTAAGTTTCCACAATAAACTCAAAATCAAAAAAAAAACTTACAATAAAAATAGCCAGATTAAAGAAAGTTCTAGGTCTAGAAAATAGTAGAAACTATTTGAACAAGGACAAACAAATTTTGAATATCTAGACTTAATGAGAACAAGAAAATTGCATGTCGAGTGTTTTCGTTTACATTCATTTATTCACCTGTTAAATATTTGCGTAACGACAGTATTTGATTATCGGGAAACAAATTCAGATTAGATGGTAGAAATAATATTGAAATGTCGATCCAATGTAGTGGTGGTTGCGGGTTCAATCCCGACCAGCGTTGCCAGACGTCTCGATTTTGGCGGAAAGTCCCGATGGACAGGCATGGTCCATGCCTGGTAGTTATTCCGCGCAGTGTAAGAATTTTTTTAAGGACTTTATTTTTTTAATAAGTATTTTAATAAGTAAGTTTATTTAAATTTATATTTCCATTTCTTCGCTCTGGAATCGAGGCAAAGCTCGGCGTAGAGTTCCGCCACTCATCACGCAATGTATCCAAAATTCGGCGATAAGTCGGGAACGGACTGTCTTAACACTAGGTTCCCTCTGCCTACCCTGCCCTAATTTCAGAGATATACACTGCGAAAACTTAACAGCTTGCTAAAGAGTAAACCAAAAAGGTATTGTTATAAGTATAAGACGTTTTTCCATTAAAAAAATATTTTTTATTGCTATCTATCACACAATAAACTCAATATTTTTTCTGTATCCCGCTTTTGGTGAAAGAATTCTGTTTTTTGACTTATAACATTTAAAAATATGTTAATTCCAAAGTTCTTATTTCTCGACCCGATTTTTCTGTTAAATATGTCAGGTAAAAGAACTCAAACAAACAGAGAAACATTTTTTTTTTGCCTGCCTTGTTTAGTGGCGAAACCCAACGCCACGCTTTTGTCTTGTCACGAAAATTATTCATTCCCCCGAGTGCGAATATAACCCGCAACCCCGCCCGTCTACCGTCAGATAGCCTCAGAACATTATTACTGAACCATGATACATAACTTCCAGTAAAAAAAACATTACAAATCAAACCTTTTTGTAAAATTTAAATTCTAAATAACAAATATTGGTTCTTTTCATATAATAAACGTCAAAATATCATAACGATCAATTTGTTTTAATAATGGAGTATCCATTTTCTTGTCAACATTTTTTTTTGTACCTCATTTGAATACTTATTACGGGGACAAATTTTTCCAGTGGAATTGTAATTTTTGTATGGATGTGGAGTGTTTTTATTATTTATTTTAAAAGGCAGAGAAAGGCTAGTGCTAAGTAATTCCGTTCTCCGCTGTCCGCTTGAATCTCGACTTAGGATGGGGGAATCAATTCACTTTTTTTTCCACACCGAAAAACTAAATTTCTTCGGTTTGAATATGAACTGGTAACCATTGTATTATAGCTAGATATTGCGATAGGTTTGTCCAAGAAAACGCCAACATATGGCGATAAAAATATATTATTACTAGAGGGCGCGCGCGGCTTCGCCCGCTTATTTGCACCCTTAGGGGTGAATTCTAAAAAGAACACGAAACACGTGTTCTCTAAAATATTTTTAACATTCGGAATTTAAATTTTTATGTAGCGGAAATTTATAAAAATCTCCCTACAGAGATACTAACAACATAAATAAGTTGTAACAAGCGTATAAAAGTTTCGACGTAGCTTGGATAGAACGTATGGCTTAGTGGTCAGAGCGCCTGGTCGGCTTCCAGGAGGCGCGGGTTCGAGTCCCGCTACGTTCAAATTTTTATACGTTTTCTAAATAAGTATTTTTCAACCACTATTTCAGCCCTTTAGGGTTAAAGTTTTTCAAAATCCCTTCTTAGTCCCTTCTTAGATGTCCAGATTATGAAAATAAACATCTGTCCAAATTTCCCGTTTCTACGCCCAGAGGTTACGGCTGTGTGTGCGTCTTACCTCAGTCAGTCAGGTACATGTCCTTTTATATATATAGATAGATAATAAAATTACCCCAGTACAACACATGACATATACTAAGTACCCGGGGTCACCGTGGCTCCCAGGTACAGTGAGTTGCATTATAACAGTGAATTACAGCTTGTATTATAGCCTGATTTATAAATTGACTATCCAACCCTTTTTATTTATTTGAACCATTAGTTCCTGAGATAAGCGCGTTCAACTAAGATCACTCTTCCGGTTTATAATATTCAGTATAGATATTTGAAATAAATAAAAAAAAAAAATCTTTAAAAAATATCTACAATTGCCGCACCTATAGGTTTCTCGTGCGCACCGTAATAAATTCGTTAACATTGAGAGTCCGTAGCTCAATTACAGTAACCGTGCCAAAGCCTAAATCCACGTTACAGACTAATTGTTCAAGATTATATTACTAACAAGAGATCTAGCCTTCACTACACCTATCCATATCTATAATGATACGAGGCTGACGGCTGTGGGTTCGATTCCCACTCGGGGGATAAAATTATTTTCATTTCCTTGTCCTGGTATCAAGAAAACGCACGTCGTTGAGTTGTGCGCGGTGCTGTTGAGTCTTACCTCTTTTTTAACCCAGTTATTTACAGGAAACAGCGTGAAGCTACAACAAATATTAAACTTAACTTAATTTAGCTTAACTTAACTTAGCTTCACGTTGCATCTCTAGCGGGATAGTCAGAGAAAACGGAGCGCCAAACGCTACAGTCTGTAATACCTCTTTCGTCTCGTCCACTAGTCCGGTGTCAAGCTAATGCTACAACAACGTTACTACATAATCGAATTACTAACCCTTTTTGGCAACGACTTAAAAATTATATAATCTTTTTAAAATTATTTTTGTGTAACAAAATCAAAGTACGTTTTACTTAATTAATTTTTTTTTTTTACTTTTTAGTTCGTTGCTTGAAGTCGTTTTTTTTTATTAAAAATTAATTTATTTTATGATTTTAAGTGGGTAGGTAGTGGTTGTCCTATGTAAAACTGCGATCTTAATTAAGTATTACTTTTGTGCATACTAACATATTGTCAAGAACATATTTAAAAAATATTCGAACGAATTGGGAACCTCTCCCTTTTTTGAAGTCGATTGAAAATAAGAACATTCTCTTTTTTGAAGTTGGTTGAAAAATAATGCAACGATGAGGAATCTCACTTCTGACACCAACTTTAACTATGTTACTTATTTAGAAAACCTGGTCGGATTCCAGGGGGCGTTTTCCGTTCCGTTCCGTTCCGTTTTCTAAGTGTGGAATAACACTTTAAAAATGTAAAAAAAATTTTAACAATGTTTTTCCTTGTAACTATTACAGTATAATTATATTTTTTACTAGAAAAAAACAAACTTATTCAATTTCAACCGGATTTCATAATCAGAACCTAACCAAACTTTCACCAAACTACCCTTGAAGTGTATCCTTTCAAATAAAAAAAAGAATCATCGGAATCGA
Source organism: Heliconius telesiphe telesiphe (assembly GCA_018249795.1). Classification (NCBI taxonomy): domain Eukaryota; kingdom Metazoa; phylum Arthropoda; class Insecta; order Lepidoptera; family Nymphalidae; genus Heliconius; species Heliconius telesiphe. The sequence goes on from DWLH01000725.1 coordinate 15,317, forward strand.
TTGGCGTGATATTAAGTTATTCGTCCATTTGTCGCGCACATCCCTAATGCAAATTTAAGACCTATGCGATTTTCACACAGATACCATTGTCAGAAATGGACAAAAAATTGAGAAGAACGAGAACTACAGGAAAATCACTAGTTTTCAAATAAAAAAAATCATCAAAATCGGTTCACCCAGTCAAAAGTTCTGAGGTAACAGACATAAAAAAATACAGTCGAATGGATAACCTCCTTTTCTTACAGAAATCGGGTAAAAAAGCTCCGGGCTAGAGCAATGAAATATGTACGATGTACTACTGCAGAGTAATTGCGTAACAAACATACAAACAAAAACATTCTTTTAGAAATCGGTTAAAAAAAACAACCATTTTCCCAAACTATAATTCAATTCAACTATAAAATGTCACCAACGTAAACCAAGAGTCAAACCATAGTTAATTCAATAATAGAAACCTTTTAAGTAATAATATCATTTACTAACCCTATCTCTTACTAAACTGAATCAGATCGACTCATCTGGTCATTCGGATTCCGACTTTAGTGTAGAAGAATTGACTAAAATGTACATCGACTACACGATACGAATTAGTTCCACGCTGTATCTTGCATGGCACGTGATAGGCAGAGAGAAACTAGCGTTGAGACACTGTTCGTTCGTTTACCGTTCGTGGGAATTGAACCTGTATGTGTCTGTCTTGGAATACACGAGTATGCAGCTGGTTAGGTTCATTCATGTTAATTGAGTACTAGCCTCTTTGCAAATATCACGTTTGTATGGAAGAATTATTTCAGTTTCATGCTGTATCGCGCTCACAACAGGATAGACAGTGGTAGCCTGGGAGTTTAGTGCTAAAATACTCCGTTCCCATTAAGATCCTTCCGTTTCCCACTTTCCGTCGAATTCTGGAGGCCTTACGTGTTGGACGGCGGAACTGACCACCACGCTTTACCTCGTTACCAGAACAAGAAAATGACTTGAATTGCGTTGACTTAGTAAAATATTTCAATTTCTTGCGTGGAAATCGAACCTGCAAGTTGTCTTGATTACAGTCCCACGCTTGTGCCCTAGCGCCACGATTGGCCTCAATATGGATAGAATATATACATTATATAATATATCAAAAAGTCATAGTGTATGTGCTTACATACATAATGTAATTTTTCCGAATATTTTAATTAAACTTTACCTTTTAATCTTTAAAATATCTTTTATTCGAACCCAAAACCAATAAAACAGATACTTATATCATTTCTATTAGACTGTTCTGTGAGGTACCCTAATATATTACCATCGACCGGCTCAGACCGGATGAAACCGGATTTTTCAGTATAAAAGCAGATTTTAGCGCCTCGAATTGGTTAATCTGTGTGTGATTTTTTTATTTTAAAATTCCAGTTAACTAAGTACGAGAAAATCGTTACCAGAGTTCGGATTTGTTGAGAAGATTTTTTTTAGTATTCCTTTTAGTTTTGTATTTAAAAGTAGTTTTTAGTAAATGTGTAAAATGTTTTTAAGTGTTATTCCATACTTAAGAAAAAATACTTTTCTGAAAAATGCATTAAAATTTTTACGTTACTATAGTGAGGAAATTAAAATATTAAATACTTAATTTTCTCAAGTGGGAATCGAATCCACTTGAACCGACTAATCGCGTTTACAGTCCTACACTTGTGCCCCTGCGTCACAACTGCCGTCCCCTTCCTATATGTATAAATATGTATCTTTCCCTTCCTGACTGACAATTCTATTTAAATTCTATTCGAGCGTCGATCGACCAAAAAGACAAAACAGCCACCAAAAATATCTGGATCCCAACCGTATATATAAAACCCTTACTGACTGACAGACATCGAGC